>BRDA01051475.1:0-13650 GCA_036984385.1 Crenuchus spilurus
TCAGTTTGTTTGATATTAAATATGTAAAGCTGCTTTGTGACAATGCCCATTGTAAAAAGCGCTATATAAATACATTTTGATTTGATTTGATTTGACATTTAACCCATTCGTGCAGTGAAACACACACACACTAGTGAACACACTAGCCTGTGAGAATTTGTGCCCGAAGCGGTGGGTAGCCGTTAGGGGGAGCAGTTAGGGGGTTAGGTGCCTTGCTCAATGGCACTTCAGTCACGTCCTGTCTAGGGATCGAACCGTCGCACTTCCGGTCACAAGACCAGATCCTTACTACTAGGCCATGGATGCCCCCCATTACACACACACACTAGCGAACACACTGTTCTACCATCTTGTGGCACTGACATCAATTATCATGAAGTGCTTCGAACGGCTAGTCATGACACACATTAAATCCATCCTCCCCCCACCCTAACCCCTGCCAGTTTGCATACCGAGTCAGATGGTCTACAAAGGACGCAATCTGCACTGCCCTCCACTCAGCCCTCACCCATCTGGACAAGAAAGACTCGTATGTGAGAATGCTGTTCATAGACTTCAGTTCAGCATTTAATACCATAATAACACAACAACTCATCTGCAAACTGGACAGGCTGGGGCTCAGTACCTCCCTCTGTGACTGGCTGCTGGACTTTCTCAGCCAGAGGCCACCAGCAGTACTTGTTGGCAACAACACATCAAGCAGCATCACATCCTGAATTCTCTCCCCTCAGCTTCAACCAGACTGTCAAGAAGCTAAAAATAAAAAACTCCTTGCACTATCATGCCACTTGCACACTGTCAACAATAACCTTCTGCTGCTAGTATGACTGAATGTCCTGCACTGTTTCAACTTGCTGCTACCTAGGACATTTAGACGCATACTGTTTATTTAGTTTATTGTTTACTTAATTGTTGTCATTTAATTGTTTATTTAATTACACTGTGCACCTTACCCATGTCACTTTGGCATTAGTATTAGGTTGAATCATACCTGTCAAGTCTCCCGTTTTGGTTTAAAAAAAAATTCCCGTGCCTCTCCAAACTGAAATGTCACTAACCTCGTGAGAACTGCCATCCAGGCTGCTGCAAGTGGCAGTTCTCGCGAGGTAAAGACTTCATGTAAACGTCTAGTGAAATGGGCCATCGAATTTATCTTTCTAAAGAGGAGCAGGATGGGGAGCTGAGATGTTCCCGAACTCACACGAAAATATGTAATTGAAATGAAATTATGAAACTGAAATGAATTATGAAAATGTGTAATTTATATAAAATGTGTTTCACTTAAAGACAAGCAAAGTGTGTATATGCTGAAAATATGTAAAATAAATAAATGTGCTTCAGTTCCCTTTTGTGTTTTCATTTAGTCTGTATTATGAGACTTACATATGTAGGAATGTCCACAGCATTTCAGTGTCAACAAAGGTCGGCCTTTTAGATTCTGATCATCTTATTGTAAGTGGTTCACAGGTGGTTATTTTAGATTTCTTGTAAACCTGTCTTAAAATTTAAGGGATACTTAATCTCAGTTGGGCTGGTGGGATGGCTCGAAGCACGTGGCGGAAAATGTCCCTTATTTTTAAATCAAAAACTTGACAGGTATGGGTTGAATATGTCTAATTCTTGTACTTGTGCACTTTTTTACTTTATTGTTACCTTAGTTATTTAGTGTCACTTATTTTATATTGTGTTTAGCGTTAGGATAGTCCTGTCTTAATTGTTACTTTAGATTTAGGAATGCCTTGTCAACACTGAGGGATAGTGAGAAATGTAATTTTGATTCCTTTGTATGTCTGGTACATGTGAAGAATTGACAATAAAGCTGACTTTGACTTTGACTTTGACTTGTGAACACACATTTGTTTAGTTAAATCCAGGTGGTGACCTTTTTTTGGCCAAGTATTGTATATCAAAGACAATCTAAAGAATGAATCTTTGGATGTAATCTTGGCTGATTTTGAGGTAAAACTAAAATAAACTCTGTGTTCTGTCATTTCAGTACTTTTGTTTTGTACTGCAGGTCCAGTCCGGCTGGTGTTTGGCCCACAGACAGAGAGAACAGGGCCTGAAGACAGGATTAACTGTGCATGCCAGCAGTCTTCTGTTCTCATGTCAAAACAAAGAAATTGGCTGTGCTCTGTCTGGGTTGGTAGGTGGCGCTCTCTCCTCATTATTACTAAGCAATGTCCTCTGGCTCATGTGTCTGTTAGCTGATGTATCAGAGCTGGTGATCCTGCATTTCCTCTGAGCATGTTGACTGCACTATGATGATTAACCCTCCTATCCACAATTTTCCTGAACTTTAACCTTTCCCGAGATTCATACCTGAAGCTGGTTTTCGGTTTCCGGTTAACAAACACGGCAACTTCATTTTAAGCTGAGGTAGAGCCGAGTCAGACTGTCAGCCGAGGTAATCACAAGGCATGGCTAATGCTAATGCTAAGGTAAAGTGGAGTAATTTCAGACAGAGCATTGGGCAAGTCCTACAACTGCACAGCAGCTGTTTTGTGGAAGGTGGGATAAGCTCAGATTGTATTTGCTGTGAAACATTGAAAAATAATAAATGATATGTATAATGACATAAGTTGGTTGTAATTTTTATTTTTATAGCAGTATACTTATACTACATATACTTATATTGTGCTTATAAGTGGATGTAAAGCCTCATTAACCAACTGAAAAAAGTTGTAAATAACTCACTATTTCAGGTGCAAAACTTTTCAACAAACATATATAACCTATTTGGAGGATATTTCAGTTTTAATGCTGTCATGCTACCTTCCTTTCCTTCTTATTTGGTATGGAGTACAAAGCAAAAGGTGCCGGACACGGACAGTGTTTATGAAGCTGCTGTTGTTCAAAGTATGTACTTTATTCACATTTTTATTGTTGTGACACAAAAAAAACAGTACATGTTGCTAGTTTTATTCCTCTCCAGAAATGTCTTGGCTAGCACTGCTGAAATGCTAGCATGAGCGGAAACAAAAAAACAGCATACGGAAATAGTAGAATACCATGGCAGCCCCCATTGGGTTTTCTGGAATATTGTGGATAGTGGATTCCTAGTATTCACTACTAATCAGTGTTCAGAGCTGTGACAGACTCTTTTTCTGAAGGACTTTAGAGAGCTGGAGTTCTGATCCTGCTCTTCCTCATCACCACAGGCAGGAGAACATAGCCTCTCTAACACACACTAACACACACATACCATCTACACACACACCATTCATACACACACTAACACACACACGCACACACAAACACACACCATCCATACACACTAACACACACACACACACACACACACACAGACAGGTGAGCAGCAGTGCCACCTTAGTAGTAAGTAGTTAGATTATCTGTCTGCTGGTCGGTAGGATTTCAGACTCACTGCAGTATTGCTGTCTCAGCTCAGAGAAGCTTTAAGCAGTGACTCAATCTCTCTCTCTCTCTCTCTCTCTCTCTCTCTCTGTGTGTGTGTGTGTGTGTCATCTTTCTGCATTGTTAATGTTGTTCAGTATAGGAGGGGCTCTCAGTTTATCTCAGTTCAGCTAGCTAACAAGCTGAAGGTCAAACCTTTGCACCGTAAATAGAGCACCAGGACATTTCTATTGGTCAATCTTCACAATTGGGTTTACTATCTAGCTAACATAGTCATCCCTGTGGGATACTCTCATTTCTGTGTATGTATTTAAATTATGGACCCTTGTAATAAAGTGGACTCCCCTGGATGTTGAGAGATGTGGGAGTACGTTCTATGGGTAGCGTTGGGTGAGCGTGTGAATCGAGCTTCAAGAAGTAACCGGAGGTTGGAATTCTTTTCTGTACATTTATTTACATCAACAAACTGCTATTTACAACATTTAACATATACACCCGGTCGACGAGTAATATATACAAATATATACAGGAAATTCTATTTACAGATGTTATGGCTGATGACTGCAAAGTCATATAAGCTTTTCTACACTCCTAGGTTGTCTCTCCAGTCTACCAACCTATACTGCCTTATGATGGTAAATTACACCTTTTTTATGCATGCTTTTGTTTGTCCTTATGATCATTTGATTAATAATGTTTCTTTTCTTTTGCAGGATCACCTCCCCCTATCTCCTCAGTCAAGATAGTTCCTTCCAAGTAAGTAAAAGCTGAGTTCAACTGTTCTTACTCTTTTGGTTCCTGTTCATTAATTGCTGCAAACAGGTAAGTGTTTTGCTTGTCTTTGGTGGTGAATGTGAGGGTGACCTACTTCATCACAACCCTAAATCACATTTATGTTTGCAAGTAAAAGAGAAGTTACAAATTACACAAATAATCATATTATATTGTTTTTTTTTCTGTATGAAAACACTGTTTACTCTCTGGAGTCAGTGCTCACACCGCTGGAATAAAACTGAAATTCTGTAAAAAACACATATATAATTCCATGAGATTTTATCCTAGAAACAAACCTAAATATACCCCGGAAACCTTAAAGGATCTACTCTTCAAATAGGTTGACTAGAAATATATTTTTAGATTCTTGTGACAGGAGCATAAATAACAAGAGGCACAATTTTCACTGTGAAGCCTGGTTGTTCCGCCCATTCACATGATCTGCCATTCATATGATATCAACATGGTAATTCAGCACATGCAATGTGTGAAAATGGCTATTTACTCACGCGCACACACACACACACACACACACACACACACACACACAGAGAGCACATGTAGAAAATTGTTTTCATACTGAGGAACCAGCCTTGTCATGACCTCTTCTACGCATCAAGGAGTTCTGTGATAAGTGAAATCTTTGCTTTTCAAATGAAGTAAAGCCATCTTATAACAGCCATAAGCTTTTAAGAGCGAGTGCAGATAAGAGCAGGCTCCCTCTTATCTGCACTCGCTCTTAAAAGCTTATGTCCCTGCCTGGTCGCTGCGCTCCTCCACTGAACGTCGCCTTGCTTTGCCTAACATTCACACAAAGCAATCCAGACTGTTCTCAGTAGTTCCCAGATGGTGGAACAAGCTGCCTACCACCACTAGAGCAGAGGTGTCCCTCACTGGGTTCAAGAAACTCCTAAAATCCGAGCTCTTCAAAGAGCACCTGCTCTAGTGATCCCAAATACTTCCCATGAGTACTGATATGCACTCAGCATTCGATATCCAAATGTTAATTCTAGTATACTAGTACTAGTAAATACTAGTACAACTCTAGTATTATTCACATCTGTACTTTCCCACTATTGTAAGTCGCTTTGGATAAAAGCGTCCGCTAAATGTAATGTAATGTAATGCAATGTAATCTTCAGTGTTCAGTCGAGATAAAATAAAAAATGTGACTGCAATGTGATTTATTATGCTGTAATGTGCTGTAATGTGACTGTAAAGTGCTGTAATGTACATACATACACATATACACATACATACACCCAAGGACGCTTTACAATTGACACACTTCATATACACACTCCAGCGAGAAGCGGCAGCCAGTCGCGCACAGCGTACTCTCAACCAGAAGCGACTGTCCACCTGGAGGACTGCATCAAACACTAGGGGGAAGTGCCCAGGACAGAGTGCCAACCATATCTGGGCATACATACATACATACACACATTCATACACATTCATACACACGCCAGGGTAATTTTAGAGTATCCAATCCACCTGATCTCCATGTTTTTGGACTGTGGGAGGAAACCGGAGACCCCGGAGGAAACCCACGCGGACACGGAGAGAACATGAAAACTTCGCTCAGATGTGGACTCGAACCCAAGACCTCAGCGCTGAGAGGCGAACGTGCTAACCACTAAGCCACCGTGCCGCCCAATAATGTGATTGTAATGTGCTGTAATGTGCTGTAATGTGACTGTAATGTGACTGTAATGTGTCTGTAATGTCCTGTGATGTGACTGTAATGTGACTGTAATTTCACTGTTATGTGACTGTAATGTGCTGTAATGTGTCTGTAATGTGTCTGTAATGTGCTGTAATGTGTCTGTAATGTGCTGTAATGTGACTGTAATGTGTCTGTAATGTGACTGTAATGTGCTGTAGTGTGACTGTAATGTGCTGTAATGTGACTGTAATGTGCTGTAATGTGACAAATGTGCTGTGATGTGTCTGTAATGTGACTGTAATGTGTCTGTAATGTGACTGTAATGTGTCTGTAATGTGTCTGTAATGTGACTGTAATGTGTCTGTAATGTGACTGTAATGTGCTGTGATGTGACTGTGTTGTGACTGTAATTTCACTGTGATGTGACTGTAATGTGTCTGTAATGTGACTGTAATGTGTCTGTAATGTGTCGGTAATGTGACTGTAATGTGCTGTGATGTGACTGTAATGTGCTGTAGTGTGACTGTAATGTGCTGTAATGTGACTGTAATGTGCTGGAATGTGACAAATGTGCTGTGATGTGTCTGTAATGTGTCTGTAATGTGACTGTAATGTGTCTGTAATGTGACTGTAATGTGTCTGTAATGTGAATGTAATGTGACTGTTATGTGCTGTGATGTGACTGTGATGTGACTGTAATTTCACTGTGATGTGACTGTAATGTGTCTGTAATGTGACTGTAATGTGCTGTGATGTGACTGTGATGTGACTGTAATTTCACTGTGATGTGACTGTAATGTGTCTGTAATGTGACTGTAATGTGTCTGTAATGTGTCGGTAATGTGACTGTAATTTCACTGTGATGTGACTGTAATGTGACTGTAATGTGCTGTGATGTGACTGTAATGTGCTGTAATGTGACTAATGTGCTGTAATGTGCTGTAATGTGCTGTGATGTGACTAATTTCACTATTATGTGACTGTAATGTAACATGTCTGTAATGTGACTGTAATGTGACTCTAATGTGACTAATTTCACTGTTATGTGACTGTAATGTAACGTGTCTGTAATGTGTCTGTAATGTGTCTGTAATGTGTCTGTAATGTGACTGTGAGTTATATAATCTACTCTGAGCTCAGTACAACCTGATCTATGTTCTGTCAGAACTGTGACAGTTGTATTTCTAATGTAATGAGTTCTGTTATTTCAGGTCACACTATTTTGTGTAACTGCTTCCTGTTGCTGGAGGAAGTTGACAGAAGGCATTCCTGTGAAGTTTCTGTTGAGATGACAATAAATAGTCTGGTAGTGTTTGAGTCTGAAGCTGCCCTCAGTGAGCCCCGTCGTCATTTCTCTCATTAATTCTCCCAGCATGTCTCCTCATTTCATACTTATCACTACTTCTACTGACTTATATTTACACAGTAGTGTTCCACTGTTCTACTGATCCACCTGCCATCACCATTAGCCACAAAACCTGTACAACAGGACATACAAAACCACTGATGTTAAGCAGGTCTGGGTCTGGTCAGTACTTGGATGGACGACCTAAAAGGAAAAGCTTGTGTGTCTGCAAAACAAGAGGTCTTTTGATTGTTCTCTGTGGATCCCAATGTTCTAGTGCAGTGACAAGGACATTTAGGTTTACTGGTGGGGGTTGACAGTATTTAAGTAAACTACAGAATTAAAGAGTATGACTGAAGTTTATTATGTATGTGAACAAGGCTTGTAATGAATGAACTTTTATAGCGGTTGTGTGACGTAGGTTAGGACGTTGGTAACACGGTGGATGTAGGAGGATGCCTTTAAGACTGAAGATGATATAAAGTCATCAGATCTCTCAGCTCTGCTCTGATACTGGAGCTCAGCCTGCAGGACTTTTACATTCAGAAATGTGAGAAACTTCATGAGGTTAATCTGCTTTTACATTCACAAATTAAATCAACCTGCTTTACACATCAGTGCTAACAGGCCCAATATTAATGAGGTGGTGTGACCATCAGTTGATAAACAGAGGCGGAGCACTCTGAATTTCTAGGCTGTGATTGGTCAAGAACAACAAGTCAGGAATAAATAAAGTCCAAGCCAGTTTTAGCCTTCAAAACACTTTCGTTATTTGTTTTTGTATTGTTTGAGTCATTTCTGCTTCCAGATTCAAAGCTCGATCAAAAGCTGGGAAGCTAAGATCAGTAAGCGGCGCCTATGTGAGAACCGGCTCTGTGTTTGCTTTGGACCTTTGGTTCTTTTGTCCTTTTTGAAACCCGGCTGGGAAGGAAGTTCAGATTCTATTTTGACCAGCTGGAGGAGGAGGAGGAGATGGTGCTGGGGGTTATGGAGGTTCTGGTAGAAGGTACTGAGCTGAGCTACGCTGCTTAATTAATGAAGACTCAGACTAAGACTGTTTCACCAACTCTAACATCTGAACAATGTTAGTCATGGAGCTACAGCTACATCAGAACTATCAGAACATCATACAGAATGCTCACTGTCCTTCATAACAGTGTTACTGTTAGCAGCTGATTCTTATTTAGTCTTCTGAGTAAAATGTTAATTAGTCAGTAAAACATTTTAGTCTAATTTTAGTCAATCCATTTTCAAAAATATTTCATTTTAGTCACGTATTTTTATAGTTGTACTATTTAAATTGTATTACTTATTACTAACCTTCATAAGCAATACCTTAGGAGTCGCTCACATTTAGCTTTGATTCATTAATGTCTAAAATTTGTCATTTTCAAATGTTAATTTTTATTTAGTTTTCAACTTGTTTTAATTCAGCAAATAATGTTTTTCATAATAGTTTTCATTAATAATTAACAACAATAAATAATTTACTTTAAAAAACTAAACTTTCATATATTTTTTATTTATTACAGATAAACTGAAATATTTATGTTGTTTAAATGTTGATGACTGTGACTTGTAGCTCATAAACATCAGAAGTCCAGAATCTCAGACTATTAGAATATTTCATTCAGAGTGTTGAGTAAATTACTATTCAAACATAAAAGCCTGAAATATGTCATTTATGTGTAATGAATATAAAGTATATGACAGCAGAATTAAATTCTGAATAAAAATGTCACCATATTCTAATGTGTGGGGATGAACTGGTAAATTTGAACTGGAACTCTTTAAATGAATAATAATATTGGTATATAGGTATTTAGGATTTTTAGGATCAATATGATGTTGTGAAGCAGACATGAGGTCAGCAGTGTGGACGTTAAACAGATACAGAAGATCAGACTTTAACATCATGTCCACGAGGGGCAGCACAACACGATACCACATCATGAATGTAATATACTGCACGGGGGCACCTAATGTGTGTGTGTGTGTGTGTGTGTGTGTGTGCCTAGCAAAAAATCCACATAGCAACAGCCTAGCAAACACAAAATCATAGCAACCACTAAGCAACCACATAGCAACAGCCTAGCAACCACTTAAGTATTTTCTGCCTACACATGGACAAATAAAGCTTGTAAAATACATTCAGTTAACACTTTTAATGCTTTTAATCAGTGTTTCGGACACTCTGTGTAAATGAAAACTTTAAATCTGGTTGAATCTGTTCTGTGGGCTGTAGCAGAGGCATTATAACATGAGGAAAGTACTCAATGGTGAAAAATGAATATTATAGCTTATAACACTCAACATGGTATCTGAAATCCCACCCTTCAACAAAAAGAGCCGTTCAGATTACTGGTAAAGGTGAAAGTATCTAGAGACCCAGTAGTGACCATGGTCAACTGTAAAGGAAATGTGTGATCTGAAGCCTGGTTTCTCGAGGTAGAACATCATCACTATTGTTCTGAGGGCTCAGTTCTGGTTACAAAGAGCAAGGATGCTGAAGTCCATAGCTCATTGATGATGTAGTGGAATGTAGTCATTCACTTAAATCACAGGATGAACGATACAATTCTTTAGCGATACAATTCTTTGTCAAACCCAAGGTTGCTTTACAATTAACACACTCCATTTACACACTTAGAGCTCAGCCACACACACAGTCACCGTCCACCTGGAGGACTGCATGGAGCACTAGGGGGATCACCCAGGGCAGTGTGCCAACATGCCCACATGCATACACTCCAGTCTTATGAGAGCTCTGAGATCAGACAGTCTAATCCCAGGTTAAGGTGACAACCCCTGAAATACCATTTAACTGTCAAGAACAGTCACATCGGCATTTTAACACTTTAGTTCAGAACTCACCAAACAACAGAGCAATACTTAATCTGACATGCACTAAAAATCAGTATTTCTGCATAAATCACTACAAAAACCTTTTATATTCATGCTCATAAAACATCAAACAGTGAATTAACATACTTTGTAATTGTGAGTTAAAGTTAATTATGTTAAACTCACTTATTTTAAATTATTAATGCAGGTTGTGTTTAAGTAAAACATACAAACCAAAAGATTTTACAGCTAATAAACTGCAAATTTACAAACTGACACTTACTCATACAGCTTTACAGCAGCTTCTTCAAAGTCCAACTACAGCTTCTTCAAACCATGTTGTCACAGTGTAATGATATGTACAGAGCTCCTTCACCAGTCATTTACTAAACTGACAATCCCTAAGAGAACGTGACAGACGTTGTGTCAGTGCAGTAAGAGCTAGAGGGCTGATGGTGTTTATGAGGAAGCACAAAACACATCATTATAATGATGGCAAATGGACTTTAAGCTCATTCTGCCCTCATTTGTTTACCTGTAACACTTCCTGACTCCACCAGGTGAGGTGAGGCCAGTGTTACTGATACTCCTGACTGGACTGTGGTGAGGAGCTCTATGAGGGTGTGTGTGTGTGTGTGTGTGTGTGTGTGTGTGTGTGTGTGTGTGTGTGTGTGTGTGTGTTTGCAGTGATGGTAAAGGTATTTTGAATTTACATGACTTCGATATTTGTCAGTCACGCAGCTCATGTCCTACAGTAGTGTGAGATATAACACACTGTGTTCAGCTCATTACAGGCTGTAAGTTCAGTTCTAGAACTGAGTATCAGAACCTGTCAATATGATACACGTGATACAGGAGTTGTATATATAATATATTGTGATGTATTGTGATACTGAAAGTAAGGTGATAAATTACATTTTTAGTAAAACTCCTCACAATACTTATTTATGTTTCAGTGGAAGAGTCTAATGGCTGAAGACAACACTAAGTTGTGATGTTCTAGTGTTCTGTAGTCTAAACTGCAGTCTAATCTGTAGTCTAGAGAGATGCTGGACTAGGCTAAAGTATCTGACAGTAACTGATGGTATTCCCCACTCCGACAACTGAACAAGGACAAAATTCAACCCCCACCAAAACACACACACACACACACACACACACACACACACACACACACACTGACAAACCTAGTGGCCTACTTCTGCAGGGGGTGTGTCTGGTCTGGGATTGGTTCTGGAGAGCAGGTGAAACCAAGTGGAATAAATGACCTAAAGAAGCAGCCAATCAGCTGATGGAGCCCGAGGTGAACACTGATCATTACTAATGGAATTACACACAGTTCTGACCTCTGACATCAGAGTTTCTAACCTTGTACAATCAACACTGTCTGAGCTCAGAGCCGGCGCTCCATACACGCAGACCAAGCACTGCATGTGGGGCCCCCAAGTGTCCAAGGGGGTACCACTTAAGTCACACACCTCTATGTAAATTGCATACAGTTGTGGTAGCGCAGACCACGGGTCATTTAAGTACAAACCACGGGGCTCCAAATGCGGTAGCATGGGTGATACGACCTTTATGCTATTGACCGCTGGACAACAGTGCACATGCACGAAATGCAACATTTAGTGGCTACAGGCCACTCTTGTATTATTAAATAACAAACAGGGCACAGCTAACTTGTGCAAGACAGGCATAGACCTAAGCGTATGTAAATGACAGCACGAGCACCTGCTCCACTTCCACAATACATTTTGTACAAAATGAAAGCATGTGCAGTTGCACACATGGCAATGTCTGATTGCGAGGAACCAGCTGGGTAAATCTATGCGCAGTTGTGCAAACGGCAGATGGTGTGAGAAATGGCCAAAAGTACACATGTGTGGTTGTGCACGTGCCGACACTGTATAGGGTGGAATGCGGCCAAGCAGACGTATGCGCAGTCACGCATGAGCCGATGCCAGATAGGGCGGACTATAGTGGAGTAAACGCGTGCACAATTGCTCACATGAGGCAAGAACAGCAAAGCAAGACTGGGTGGAAACACGCCGACAGAACAAAGTTTGATACATTAACTATTGTAAAAAACTGATTTATAGCTAATGGAATCCGGATCCTAGCCCCTTTTTTAGCAAGCTGAAGGCGACATTGGTAAGGAGAAACTCCCTAGGGCTAGGAGGAAGAAACCTTGAGAGGATCTGAGGCTCAGTAATGGGAAACACATCCTCCATGAGCCGATCAGGATACAAGTGTATTAGCAGAGAGAGAACAAACAACAGTAAGCCAAAATGTGGGCATATCCTGCTATGCTAGCGAACCAGCCATGACGGCAATGCATCGCCACCTGCGACTGATAGAGCAGAGGCAAATTGCTTCCTTTTAAAGTTGAGTAGTAACTTGTGACTGGCCAGGAAACCAAATGTGTGAGTGATGCAGTACTGGCTTAGCCGAAGCATTACGTTTTTATTGCAGAACTTTCACTTCAGCTTCCATAACTGTAACAATATATGTCACTTCGTGATTTTCCATTCTTTTGGTTACATTTTTTTACAGTTTTGATGAAATTTGACATTTTTTATAATTTGACTAGCAAAGTGAGTATTGTTTTAAAGATTTTGTTCAAAACCTGATTCACTCAGATCATATTTGCAGACTTCTCAATGGCAAACTGAACATTTCTTAAATTTACAAATTGATGCATGTAACATTCAAAAAAGCTGTGTTAGAATCAAAGTAAGACTGAAAAGCAGAAGTAAGACTGTTTTGGTTCCACAATCATCAAAGGTGTAGCCTTTGTAAGTAAAGTGTTTCAACTCTTTGGACCAAACTTGGTGAGAGAAACATCAGTCAGTCAATACTTTTCAAAGTAAGACTGTGCATAATTGAGCTCTTTCAGCATCTACAGTCTTAATATCATGTGAAAATTCTGGTAGTCAGAGAAAAATCTCAGTGCCCAGACTGTTACCAACAAAAAGTAAAAAAACAGCATCTGTGATGGCATAAGAGGGCATCAGTGCCCACAGTATGGCTGACCTGTATATATGTAAAAGTACCACTGATGTGGAAGCTTATGTTGGTATTTTTGAGAGACCAATGCTATCTTTTCTCAAGAGCTGAGCAGGACAATGTCTGACCTCATTCTGCATATATTACAACTATGTGACTTCATAGACTTAGGCTGTGTTCAGACTGCAGGTAAACCAGATTAGTTTCAGATAATTGTTCACACTGGTATTAGTAAATGTCTGTCCACATATCACAAATCTGTCTGTTTGGGTTTCAGTGATAACAGTGCAGGCATCAGAGTTCTGCTCTTATTATAAAATCATTTAACATAAAAAATAAATGTGTATTACTCGTTTTAATCACTTTATTAAGTCAAAAGATCTAACTGTATTGACAGACATGTTTGCATGTTTAAAGCTTTTGTCTTTACATTACATTACATTACATTGCATTTAGCGGACGCTTTTATCCAAAGCAACTTACAATAGTGGGAAAGTACAAATGCGAAAAAAAAGTTGTACTAGTATTTACTAGTACTAAGCATTAACATTTCGATATCGAGTGCTGAGTGCATATCAGTACTCATGGGAGTATTTGGGATCACTAGAGCAGGTGCTCTTTGAAGAGCTCGGATTTT
>BRDA01051480.1:0-37342 GCA_036984385.1 Crenuchus spilurus
AATAACATACTGAGACATAACATACTGAGACATAGCATACTGAGATAGCATACTGAGACATAACATAATGAGCCATAACATACTAAGACATAACAGACTCAGACATAACATACTTAGACATAACACACTGAGACATAACACACTGAGACATAATATACTGAGACATAACATACTGAGACATAGCCTACTGAGACAGCACACTGAGACATAACATACTGAGACATAACACACTGAGACATAACATACTGAGACATAGCATACTGAGACATAACACACTGAGACATAACACACTGAGACATAATATACTGAGACATAGCATACTGAGACATAACGCACTGAGACATAGCATACTGAGACATAGCATACTGAGACATAACACACTGAGACATAACACACTGAGACATAACATACTGAGACATAGCATACTGAGACATAACACACTGAGACATAACACACTGAGACATAACACACTGAGACATAACACACTGAGACATAGCATACTGAGACATAACGCACTGAGACATAGCATACTGAGACATAGCATACTGAGACAGCATATTGAGACATAACATAGTGAGCATAACATACTGAGACATCCACCATGACAGACCACAATGACAGACAGCACATGAAAATTAACAACAATAACATACTGAGACATAACATACTGAGACATAGCATACTGAGATAGCATACTGAGACATAACATAATGAGCCATAACATACTAAGACATAACACACTGAGACATAACATACTTAGACATAACATGCTGAGACATAACACACTGAGACATAATATACTGAGACATAACACACTGAGACATAGCCTACTGAGACAGCACACTGAGACATAACATACTGAGACATAGCATACTTAGACAGCACACTGAGACATAACATACTGAGACATAACATACTGAGACATAACACACTGAGACATAACATACTGAGACATAACATACTGAGACATAACACACTGAGACATAACACACTGAGACATAGCATACTGAGACATAACACACTGAGACATAACACACTGAGACAGCACACTGAGACATAACACACTGAGACATAACATACTGAGACATAACACACTGAGACAGCACACTGAGACATAACACACTGAGACATAACATACTGAGACATAACATACTGAGACATAGCATACTGAGACATAACATACTGAGACATAGCATACTGAGACATAACATACTGAGACATAGCATACTGAGACATAGCATACTGAGACAGCACACTGAGACATAACATACTGAGACATAGCATAATGAGGCATAGCATACTGAGACATAACATACTGAAACTCAACTCAGTTTGTGTCACAAGACATTAATACATCAGAAACGCTTAAAAGTTCATCCAAACAGATCCAAATCTACCAGAAATTAATACTGGAAGATGACCCCGGCTACAGTCACACTGTTTACATAAGCTGAAGACTTCAGACTTGTTTCTATTTGGTGAATGGATACATGAACTTACATTCATACACTGAAGAAAAGTAGATTAGGAGCCAAATGACACCCACCAAGCTTGTGTACCTCTGCGGTAAAAGTAGTTCTACATCAGGATTCCAGGGGTCATGAAAAACAATTTAGACAAACTGTGTGTGCCTTTATACACTAAATGCATTCATTAGAAGGCATGTCCACAAATTTTTGGACATTTAGTGTATATAGCAACATTTTTCCTATAAGTATGATAGGTATAAGAATTAAAAGCCTTCAGCACGTTCCACCTCTCCTCAGGTTCCCACCTCAAAGCTCCTCAGTCGAAGTGAGACAAAGTTCATCTGACAGCATGTGAGATGTGTTTGAGAAGTGATATCTCAGCTTTCTCAGCACAAAGCTTCAATAATCAATGGAGGACAAGGCCAATTAACCACAGCTCTGACTGAGCAGAGCTCAGCATGGTTCCAAAGCAACCAGGCATAATATCTACTGCATAGAGATGACGTCACTCACAGCGTTCTTAGATGTAGATTCCCTTCTATTATACTTTGTTTACATTTCCATAATTAATCAATTCAGAGTTTTTCACTGTAAATAAACGATTGACTTACAGCAAGTATGTTTACATGTAATCATCCAATAACTGCAGAAAATCTAATTACTGCTGACGTGTAAAATCTGTCGTCAGTACTGAAAAACGGAACTTCTTATTTATCAGCGTCTTATTAAAACTTTCTCTTCCACCTTATCCCTCTGGAGTCTGAGGGGTTTTTAGATACAATGATGTAGTCTGACATGCTGTGACTTTTACAAATTGCACCCATCTAAAATTATTTTTTCCACAAAGTGTTACACGCGTTTTTGTTCTGCCAGCAATAACATTGTTAAAACAGTGTCATAAACCTATATTTTGATTAAATCTGCTCTAAACTTAGACTTTCCAAAAATCTATTTTCTGATGTGCTGATATATTGTGAAAACACTCTAAACATTTCTAACCAAGACTTTTGAGCTCAGAAATTTGTAAACATTGGTGGTCATTACAGTTTTTTTACAGGTTTTATTTACATCAGCCTAAGACTTGTTTCCATTTGGTGAATGGATACATGAATTTAAACACAGTCCTACATTGAAGAAATGTAGTTCAGGAGCTAAATGACACACAATATGCTTGTGTATCTCCGTGATAGAAGTAGTTCTACATTTAGATTCCAGGGGTCATGAAAACCAATTTTTCTATTTCTAAAGCTTAACAAAGTGACACTGCGTTTCACTCATTCAGTGGTTCCTAGATTGGATATTCATGAGATAGGTGTGAACACTCAGATGAAAGGTCTTTGTTGAGGTGAGTGCTCTATGTTTATAGAGACCAAATCACACATTCCTCGGCTGATAATCCTCCACTGGCATGTCCGGAATTACCATGTTGTTATCATATGATTGGCAGGTTGCATGAATGGCTGGGAAAAAAATGTGCCACGTTCTGACTCGTTGTCATGCCTCCCGTTGCCTGATATGTTCCCCAGTCAGTTTCCCTTATATGGTCAAGTCTTCCGTTTTGAGTTTGTGCATGTCTGCCCTGTCTCGTCAAGTTCATGTTTGCCACCTGTGCCTAATTAGCCAGTAACCCCTACTGCCTCCCCTTCTCCTTGTGTCTGCTACAGCATTACACTCATGGTGAAAAATGTGTCACTGCTTATTTATGCTCCTCTCACAAATATCTAAAAATATATTTTGATGCAACCTATATATAAATTCAAAAATAGACCCTTTAAGCTTTCCATGGTATGTTTCCATTTTTAGCTGAATTTTGGTTTTGTTCCTTCAGGCGGGAGCGTCGTTTTCAAATATAAAAAACTAACACCTCACTCTCACAAATTTGGAAGTGTGAGTGAGTATTAGAATTCTGTTCCACCTTAAATGATGCAGGGTTAGGTTAATGGTGCACAATTTAAGGTGGAATGGAGAAATTTTAATAAGAGAAAGGGGATTGCCCCAATGACCAATCGCTGAGCCAAAAGAGGTAACCCAGAAATAATAATAAGGAAAAAAGGGGCCCACCAATTGCCGCTAAACGGAGATCCACACGGTCCCTTACCAATTAAGTTCACATACAATATACTCAGTCACAATTTTCTAAAACACAAATGTATCTATTTTATACTTTACTGTACCTACTGTGTCTTCTGAGTGTTCATATGTAATGTTGATGTTGGTAAAATAGTGAAAAAACATATAAAAGTTCAAGTTCTCTTGAGGAACTATTTTGCTGTAGAAAACCCTGCATGTATCCCTCCACCATGAATCATTTTTTAAAAAGTCCAAAATCTTCTCAAAATTCAGACACCAGTGTGTTCATAACCATTGTACAGTATGTCATAACTATCAGGCTTCAGAGGTCTGGTTCCTATCAAAACCACTGTGAACTGTTCTAACTTGCTCTACAATGGAAAGTTTCACAGCAAACCACCTCTGAACGACAACCATGAAATTCGGAAATGTAAATAGAATTAATTAAAATGTAAAGATGATTTAATCAGTGGATTAGATCAGCAGTACAAAAAGTACTTTAGGCTTATTACAGCATCAATGTGATGAACTCCAGAAGACTGAATATGAATATGATTGTTGTTATGAGGTGTCAAACATTTTATCTAGTACTCGAATAGTGTTGTGGTTTTGCTGGGTGTATATCTATGCACTGTGGGAACTGCATGGAGCTATCAGCGATCTTCAGCGCTCACACCTAGATGGAATTTTCATTGTTGCTGGAGTTTTCAATCATGTGAATCTCCAGACTGTTCTCCCCAAATTCTATCAGCATGTGAACTTTGCAACATGGGGGGCAAACACGCTGGATGCTGTTTACACAAATGTCCAACATGCATACAAGGCTCAGTCCTGCCCCCACCTCGGATACTCAATTCCAACATACAGGCCACTCATCAGACTCACAAAACCTGTTCTGAAACAGGTCAGAATCTGGCCAGCAGGAGCCATCACTGCTCTCCAAAACTGTTTGAGCACACTCACTGGTGTTCACTGATGCTCGACATGGTTGCGAGAAAAACCATACGTCCTCCCAACAACCAGGTGCTTTGCCTATCCACAGTGGATGTGAGGAAAGCCCTACGTAGAGTTGACCCATGGAAAGTTGCAGGACCCAATAACATCCCAGGCAAAGTGCTCAGAGAGAGCAGCTCCGTCATTCCAACATGCTTCAAGACGACCACCATTGTGCCAGTACCAAAGAAGCAGTCAGTGTCCTGGCTCAATGAATACCATCCTATTGCACTCACGCACATCATTATGAAGTGCTTTGAGAGGCTCATCATGAAGCACACCAAAACCCTGCTGCCATTCACATATCGCCCCAACCACTCCACGGATGATGCCATAGCCACCACCACCCACCTTGCACTCACTCACCTAGACAAGAAAGACCCAAATGTCAGATGACTGTTTATAGACTTTAACTCAGCATTCAACTCCATCATCCCTCAGCGCCTGATCAGAAAGCTGAGCTCGCTGGGACTATCCACCTACTTCAGCAACTGGGTCCTGGACTTCCTGACTGTGAGACCGTAGTCTGTCCGGATCAGTTTGAACACCTTCAGCACCATCACACTGAGCACTGGACCTCCTCAGGGCTGTATGCTCAGTCCACTCTTATTCACCCTGTTGACCCATGACTCCAATTATATCATCAAGTTTGCACAACTGTGTTGAGTCTCATCAGTGTGAACTAACGGACTGGTACAAAATCAATAACCTGTCTCTGAATGTTGACAAAACCACGGAGATGGTTGTTAACTTTAGTAAGTCATGAAGGGACCACTCTCCACTGATCATTGATGGCTCCCCCATGGAGAATGTCAACACCAGCTCTATAAATAACAAAGCCCAAAGCATCTCTATTTTGAGAAAAATAAAGAAAGCCCACCGTCCACCCCCCATCCTCACCACCTTCTATAAAGGAACCATAGAGTCCATCCTGAGCAGTTGTGTTACTGTTTGGTTTGGAAGTTCCTCTGCTTCTGACCGCAAGTCTCTCCAGCATAGAGAGGTATGGCTGAGAAGATTATTGGGGTCTCTTTCCCATGCACTTTAGTATAGGCCCTACATTACTACATGTTTATTGTAAGTAACAACATGTCTTGTGTTTTGTCTTGTACCTGGTCCTGGAGGAACATTGTTTCTTTCCTATGTGTGCTGTGCTGTATAAAATGGAATGACAAATACATTTACTTGAACTGAGTAGATAACGTAGCTGAAGGTTCAGTTTCCTTCATCATCTGTGACTCTGAAAGGTTAAAACCTGATAAAGGTTGAGATCTCAAGGAGAAACATTTCAGAGATGACTTTCAGCCGTCAGTCTGACAGCGCTTAAAAATAACAAAGATATTTTTAGAATTCAGTTATTTGATTTTATAATTTTATCTTTACAGGGATACTACACACACTACACTACATACACACTACACAAACACTATACATACACCACACTACACATACACTACACATTCTATACATACTCAACACACTACATTACACACATTATATGTCCACTACACAATATATGCACTACAAATTCACTATACATACTGTACATTACACACACACTATACATACTCAACACACTGCACTACACACATTATATGTACACTACACAATATATGCACTACAAATTCACTATACATACATTACACACACACTATACATACTCAACACACTACACTACACACATTATATGTACACTACACAATATATGCACTACACATTCACTATACATACACTATACATACACTACACACTATACATACACTATACATATACTGTACATATACTACACACACACTATACAAAAACTACACATTCACTACACCCATTATACATACACTACACACACACTATACAAACACTATAGAATTAACAGAACTAATAAAATTCGGTTATCTGTTTTTATCATTTTATCTTAACGGGGATACACACACTGCATTCTACATCCACATGCTATACATACGCTACACACACACTATACATACACTACACACTACACATGCATTACACCCATTATACGTACACTACAGACTACATGCAATACACGTACACTACACATACACTATGCATACACTCCACAGACCCTACAGAAACTATACATTCAGTACACTAAACATACATTATACATACACTACACATGCACTACACAAACACTAAAGAATTAATAGAACTAATAAAATTCACTTATCTGTTTTTATCATTATATCTTTACAGGGACACACACACTACACTCAACATACACCCTACACACACTATAGATACTCTACACACTACATATACACTGCATACACTACACTAAGAATATACAAACACTACACATATACTATACACTACATACACATACGCTATACATATTCAAAATGCACACTATAAATACAGTATGCATACACTCTACACTTTACATATACACTATACATATACTACACGCACACTATAAATACAATACACATACACTATGCACTACATACACACTACACATACTATGCATACTCTACACACTATATTTACACTGCATACACATACACACACATACACTATACATACACTACACTATGTATACAATACACACTATACTACATACACACACTATACATACACTACACATGCACTACACACATACATACACTACACACTACATGCACTACACATTCACTATACATACATTACACACACACTACACATGTACTACACATACCTTACATACACTATACATACACTACACATGCACTACACACACAAACTATACATAAAGTACACATGCATTACACCCATTATACATACACTACACACTACATGCACTACACATGCACTACACAAACACTATAGAATGAATATACAGTGTATCACAAAAGTGAGTACACTCCTCACATTTCTGCAGATATTTAAATATATCTTAAATTTAAATTAAATTTATCATGGGATAACACTGACAGAATGACACTTTGATACAATGAAAAGTAGTCTGTGTGCAGCTTATGAAACAGTGTAAATTTATTCTTCCCTCAAAATAATTCAATATACAGCCATTAATGTCTAAACCACCGGCAACAAAAGTGAGTACACCCCTTAGTGAAAGTTCCTGAAGTGTCAATATTTTGTGTGGCCACCATTATTTTTTAGAACTGCTTTAACTCTCCTGGGCATGGAGTTACCAGAGCTTCACAGGTTGCCACTGGAATGCTCTTCCACTCCTCCATGATGACATCATGGAGCTGGAGGTTATTCGAGACTTTGCGCTCCTCCACTTTCCTTGCTGCAGTGGTCGTCTTAGAAGTGTGTTTGGGGTCATTATCATGCTGGAACACTGTCCTGCGACCCAGTTTCCAGAGGGAGGGGATCATGCTCTGCTTCATTATTTCACAGTACATATTGGAGTTCATGTGTCCCTCAATGAAATGTAACTCCCCAACACCTGCTGCACACAGGTTCCAGTAATCCATGCCCTTTGTTGACATGTCTTCAGCAAACTGTTTACAGGCTGTTTGGACATTTAGGGGTGTAGTGTCTTAGGGGTGTACTCACTTTTGTTGCTGGTGGTTTAGACATTAATGGTTGTATACTGAGTTACTTTGAGGGAAGAATAAATTTACACTGTTTCATAAGCTCCACATAGACTACTTTTCATTGTGTCAAAGTGTTGTTTTGTCAGTGTTGTCCCATGAAAAGGTATACTTATATATCTGCAGAAATCTGAGGGGTGTACTCACTTTTGTGATACACTGTATATTAATTCTATAGTGTTTGTGTAGTGCATGTGTAGTTTGTGTAGTGCATTACATATACACTATACATACAATACACAAACTATACATACAATACACACTACACATATACACATATATACATATATACTGTACAGTACATACACTATACATACGCTACAAACACTATCGATACACTACATATACACTATACATTCACTACACGTACAGTATACACACACTATCAGTACACTACATATACTGTACACTAAACATACACTATACATACTTTACACATACACTATACATACACTACACATAAGCTATACATATACTAAACACTACATGCACATATATATGTACATACCCTACACATACACTACATACACTATACATACACTACACACACACACTATCAATACACTACACATACAGTAGACATACACTACACGTACACTATCGGCACACTACATATACACTAGACATACACTATATACAGTATATACACTATGCACTATACATACACTACACACACTACACGTACACTGTTTTTACACTACATATACACTAGACAAACACTACACACTACACACACTATACAATACATACATATACACTACACTCTATACATACACTTTCTATCTATCTATCTATCTATCTATCTATCTATCTATCTATCTATCTATCTATCTATCTATCTATCTATCTATCTATAATGAGTTGTGAAAGAGTAATTTTAGTTTTTGCTATTAAAAAAGGAAAGTTTGCTGACTCATCTGGACACTGGCCCTTGTGTGTGTATGTGTGAGTGTGTGTCAGGAGCATCTCTGTAGGAGAGAAAACACACACACACACACCTCAGGCTTTGATCTCTCTCTCTCACACACACACACACATTGTCACAGAGCTCAGAGGGAAGGCCTGAAAGTGCTCCTGTGAGTTCCTCCTGCTCAGTCCAGCATGAGAAACTTCAGCTGTGAAGCCACAGTGCAGGAATTCCAGCTGGTGGTCAGTCAGAGACCACCGGGTCATCAAAGCTAAACCCAGCGATAAGCATGGACTCCCCGACGGGTCACAAATGGGCTGTTTGGTATGCTGTTTTTATTGTTTAATGGTGGTGTCTCAGAGGGGGAGCAGCCTTTACTGAGAGTGGCTTTCAGAGCGAGATCTCCTGAGCTTAAAGGAGAAACAGCACTCACAGCAGTTAAACAGTTCTTCCACAAACACTGATGGACGGTTGAGTTTAGGAGATGCTTCTCATCTCTGTTTCCCTATATTATTCACTATGTGTCTCTCTGTGGAGAAAGACTGAAGCTTCTGCTGACTGACATCCATCAAGACAAATGACCTCATGGCCAAACTTCTCAGCAGCTTTTCGCTTTTAACGAGCACATAAAAGGCCTGGGCGGTCACTCTGAGCATCAGCTGGATGTGCCAGACAAACTGCATGACTTTAAAGAGCTTTTACCTCTGATACCTGCTGCCACCACCTGGGATTTAAAGTACTCTCTCACTATTACAGAGCTGCACGTCTCACATATTGTTCTTTGATGTCTCAGGAGACTAGGCAATGTTCAGACTGTCCAAATCTGATTTCTGGTCTATCTAGCTTGTATCAAGATTTATTTTGGTAGTCCGGACAGTCAAAACCTACAGGAAATGAGATTTTAATAATGAAGTGTGTGTTTGTGTGTGTGTGTGTGTGTATGAGATAGATAGATAGATAGATAGATAGATAGATAGATAGATAGATAGATAGATAGATAGATAGATAGATAGATAGATAAAGAAAGGAAGGGAAAGAAAAAAGTGCTACAGTCATGTTTGAAAGTTTCTTTTCTAAAAGAAATATTTTAGAATTTTCTATATTTTGCATAAATATGACCTAAAACATCATCAGATTTTCACAAAAGTCCTAAAAGTAGATAAAGAGAACCAGTTAAACAAATGAGACAAAAATATTATACTTGCTCATTTATTTATTGAGGAAAATGATCCAATATGACATATTTGTGAGTGACAAAAGTATGTGAACCTTTGCTTTCAGTATCAGCAATAACTGTAACTAAACGTTTCCGGTAACTGTTCTTTAACCATTCTTTGGTAGAACGACTTGTGTGTTTAGGGACGTTGTCTTGCTGCATGACCCACCTTCTCTTGAGATTCAGTTCATGGACAGATGTCCTGACATTTTCCTTTAGAATTCTCTGATATTCACAATTCATTGTTCCATCAGTGATGACAAGCCGTCCTGGCCCAGATGCAGCAAAACAGGCCCAAATCATGATACTACCACCACCATGTTTCACAGATAAGGTTCTTATGCTGCAATGCAGTGTTTTCCTTTCTCCAAACATAACACTATTCATTTAAACAAAAAAGTTCTATTTTGGTCTCATCCATCCACAAAACATTCTTCCAGTAGGCTTCTGTCTTGTCCATGTGATTTTTAGCAAAAACAAGCAGCAATGTTCTTTTTGGAGAGCAGTGGCTTTCTCCTTACAACCCTGCCATGCACACCATTGTTGTTCAGTGTTCTCCTGATGGTGGACTCATGAACATTAACATTACAATGAGAGAGGCCTTCAACTGCTTAGAAGTCACCATGGGGACCATTGTGACCTCGCAGACTATTACACGCCTTGCTCTTGAAGTGATCTTTACCCTTCTGGGGAGGGTAACAATGGTCCTGAATTTCCTCCATTTTTACACAATCTGTCAGACTGTGGTTTGGTGGAGTCAAAACTCTTTAGAGATGGTTTTGTGACCTGTTCTTTAAATAAAACAGGGTGCCCACTCACACCTGATTGTCATCATATTCATTGAAAACACCTGACTCTAATTTCACCTTCAAATTAACTGCTAATCTTAGAGGTTCACATACTTTTGTCACTCACAAATATGGCATATTGGATCATTTTCCTAAATAAATAAATGAACAAGTATAATAATTTTGTCTCATCTGTTTAACTGGATTCTCTTTATCTAGTTTTAGGACTTGTGTGAAAATCTGATGATGTTTTAGGTTATATTTATACAGAAATAGATCATTCTAAAGGGTTCACAAACTTTCAAGCACCACTGTATGTTCCTACATGCAGTTTGCATGTCAAGTAAGATGACTAATAACTACAGACATGTAAGGGTTAATAGCTGAGCTGAGTCAGGTGTGTTTGGATTGAGTCTGCTAATTAAAAGCCGCTTGAAGCCACACAACCTGTAACCTCCTCACCGTCACACCTGGACCAGGATTACAGGAGGTTCCTTTGAAGTTCTACAGTTAAACTCCAGCTCAGGCACATGTGAAAAACTCTATGAGAGGCAAAAACGCCATAAATATTACACAACATCTCTAATATGTCACTCTGTAGTAGTGCGATAGGGATCAGTGATACCTCAATCTGATACCAAGGAGATATTAGTCCATTAACAACTTCAGTAAACACAACTAAACACTAGGAGATATTAGTCCATAAACAAAAACAACCTTAATAAACTCTATTAATCACTAGAATAGGAGATATTAGTCCATAAACAAAAACAACCTTAATAAACTCTATTAATCACTAGAATAGGAGCTATTAGTTCACAACCTTAATAAACACTATTAATCACTAGGATATATTTGTTCACAAACAACCTCAATAAACACTAATAATCACTAGAATAGGAGATATTAGTCCATAACCAACCTCAATAAACCCTATTAATCACCACAATACTAGATATTAGTCCATAAACATCCTTTATAAACACTGTTAATCATTAGAATAGGAGATTTTAATCCATGAACAAAAACAACCTTAATAAACTCTATTAATCACTAGAATAGGAGATATTACTCCATAAACAACCTCAATAAACACTATTAATTACTAGAATAGGAGATATTAGTCCATAAACATCCTTTATAAACACTGTTAATCACGAGAATAGGAGATATTAGTTCACAAACAAACTTAATAAACACTATTAATCTCTAGAATAGGAGATATTAGTCCATAAACAACCTCAATAAACACTATTAATCATTAGGATATGTTAGTTCATAACCAGATTTGATTTAGACCCCAGATGTTTGAGTGGTGGTGTATGCAGATGCTTTTTGTTATGTTATTACATGTTTTTATTGTATATAAAAGAAGAGAGATGCAATCTGATTGCAGATGTCTGAGGTGTATTGTTAGTGAGGATGCTAACAGTAGGAGCATCTGAGCATGCTGCCGATCCCTCGCCGGGTTTGGTTTAGCTGACTGAACTGAATGGAGTTCTGAGCCATCCTGCATTTCTCCATTCTGTTATGGCAGTGAAGTGTAACAGGCGGCTGGTGAGCTTTATTAGAGCGAAATCTCCCTCTGTGTCTCCATTACAGGATTAATATAATGAAAGGAAATGCTCAGAGACGACGCGCCTTACAGTCACGGGTCACTGAAGGCACCTCATGGTGTTTGCTAATGTTAGAGTCTTCAGTATAACAACCCTCCAAGATCTCCTGTGGCCTGTACGTGCCGAGACGCCGCTTACAGTTTGCTCAATAACTTCTCAGTGGTAGCTCATTAAAACAAGCGAAGGCACTTTCAATCTATTCCACATTACCTTTCACAGCCACAAGGGCTGCAAATATGTCCAAAAGTATTTGGACAACCCTGCTAATGAATGCAATCAAATTCTCACAGCAATGTTCCAAACTTTAAAAGCCTTCCCTTGATAGTACAGACAAATTCAACAAAAGCAGGATAAATTGAGGATTTGAATACCCAATGAGTGAGCAGTATTGGGACAGCCACTCATTCATTGTTTCTTCCAAAAATTTAGAGTCTCAGCAATCACCTGTCAATATCTTAGCAACCACCTGAGATACCCCTACAAAGATCAAGTATATGTCAGCAACCACCTGATATATCCCAGCATCCACCTTAAATACCCAAGCAACTACATGAGATACCCCCGCAATCATTAGGATCCCTCAGTAATTCCCCAGCAACCACCTGAAATACCCAGGCAACCATCTAGGATACCTCAGTAGCCACCTGAGATACCCCAGCAACCATCTAGTATGTCAGCAACTACCTGAGATACCACCGTAACCATCTAGTGTACGTCAGCAACCACTTGAGATACCCCAGCAAACACATGAAATACCCCAGCAACTAAACGAGGTACCCCAGCAACCACCTGAAATACCCAGGCAACCATCTAGGATACCCCAGCAACCATCTGAAATACCCCAACCATATAGGTTACCCCAGTAACCACCTGAAATACCCCAGCAACCATCTAGGTTACCTCAGCAATCACCTGACATACCCCACTAACCATCTAGGATACTTCAATAACCACCTAAGATACCCCAGCAACACTGTTCCCTCTAAGCTGCACGCGTGCGCAATTACGCACTGCTGACACGATCTCCACGCACTGAAAATCTGTGCTGCGCTCAAAAAAATCCTACCTGAATTTAAAATAAAATAAACACATAATTCATTCTCTACTATTTTGCAATGTAAGTCAGTGAGTGACCGGTGACTGGCTACTCCAGTCAACGTTGCGATTCACAAACTTATTTACGCAGCTGATATGACAGTGTCCTTACGTGCTGCCACACGTGTGTATTAGCTAGCAAAGTGGTGTGGCCAGGGTTGCCAGGTTTGCGGTTTTCACACCAAATTGGGCTTGTTTGAAAATCCAGTTGTGGGTGAAAATTCAAGCATGGCGGGTGCAGTTTTTTGGGCTACTTTAAAAAATTACCGCGGCTGCCAAATAACATCAAGAAAAGTGGGTGTTGGAAGATTGAATACAACAATAAGAACGAGGAGAACATAACGACATAAGAAAGTACAGCGTGAAAAGGAGAGAGAGAGAGACAGACAGACAGAAGGTGAAAACAGTCGCTAGCTAATATGCCAGGTAAACGGGGGAAATATGGGTATTGCAAGGACTGGGAAAAAGAAAAAGGTTTGATATAATGGATTAAAAGTGTTCCCAATGACGAGAAAAAGGCATATTGCAAATACTACAAATGTGAAATGAAAGTCTTTTACTTTTTTTTTTTGCTAATTCTGTTGCTATTAAATGTTCTTGGCTGGGATACAAAACTGTTATAAAAGAACTAATAAACACTAATGTTACCATATTATTAATGACTGATACATCTCTTATAAACAAAATACTAAGTTGTACACTCATAGTTTTGCAATTTGCTTCAAACGTGTGACAGACATTTTTTGGGCTAGTTCAAGCTTCTGAAGGGCAGGTTTTCGACTGACTTTGGGCTGGATATTTTTGCTGGTCCTGGCAACCCTGGGTGTGGCCGATGTGGAGTGAAGACACGCTAATGCTAAATGCTAAGTGTTGCTTATGTTGCCCTTTTATAATAATGTCAAAACGAACAGGCAAAACATGTTGTGAAACCAAAATAAGATGGAGTACCTACATTCAGCACAAAATTCATTAAAAAATTAAACTCGTGTAAAAAAAAGTGAAATTTAAATAGATGTGATGCTGGCGTGACCACAGTGCTTTGGGGTTTGTTATTACTAACCCTGTAAAGCTGCTTTGTGACATCAATTGTAAAAAGTGCTTTATAAATAAATTTGATTTGATTTGATTTGAAGGCACGATGTTGCTCACAGTGGTTCAAGGCACCGCTCAGAGAGTTTATGTGTTTGCTCAGACACATGAAAAATTAGAGGGTACATTGCCCAGCAACCACCTGAAATTCCCCAGCAATTATTTAGGATACCTCAGCAACCGCCTAACATACCTTATCAAGGACCTGACCTAACTGGTTACCACCATCATTATTATTATTACTACCATTCCTGTTTCACTGCAGTCACCATATCAGTACACCTGAACACTCCAACAGCGTCAGAGGATTATGTGATTTATCAAGAACTTATAATTTGTTGACCAGAGGAGGATGGCTCCCCCATGTGAATCTGGTTCCTCCCAAGGTTTCTTCCTCCAGCTCTGGGGGAGTCTTGCCATTGTCACCATTGGCTTGCTCACCTTGACCTGAGATTCTGCATCCATCTAGGATACCTCAGCAATGACCAGAGATATCACAGTAACCATCTAGTATACATCAGCAACCACTTTTAATACCATAGCAGTGGTTTAGTTGTGAGGTTTTATTAAAGTTTTACAAATAACAAAACATTTTTATGGTCATTTGAAGAGTTTTTAAGAAAAACATTCTGTATTTAATTCACATACTTGCTGTACAAAAACATGAACCTTTTGGCTCTGATTCAAACGGAGAACACTAAACAACACAGTGGTGCTTGAGAGGTTAAGAACTTATTCCAACAGATGTCATCAGTTATAAAGGCTTTTTATGTCAGGACTAATTAACAAATATTAATTCTAAACTTTGTGAGTGTCAGGACAAGCTTGTGTAAGCATCATGACGCCTAACGAACAGCAATTTACAGAAAAGTATTGTTTTTCTGAGTCAGGGTACAATCCCAAGGCCATGATCATGGATCTTCTTATCATTATGCCATCATGACATCAGTGGCATCAGGAATTAAGCAGCGGTGTCTCCTAAAACAAGCAAGACATAAATCACACAAGAGTTCACAAACTCAACCAAAAGCCAGAACATCTTTGTTTAATTCTATAAACTACTTACAATCTTACTTTAAAATTTCAAACACAAATATTCTCTTTTACTACATTAGTAAATTAGAATTTACTTTCAGACATGTTCTGCTGCTCAGGAATTTTTTTATACTGCAAAGAATGCAAAGAAGTTATCTTCTTTTTGGAACTCCCAGTTCCACCTTAAAAAAATGCATTAGCTCTAGGGGTGTGTATCTGTCCAATAAATGACGATCTGATATGTATCTCGATTCTTGCGGTACGATACGATTCAGAAACGATATATTTTAAATTGGTTCGATTCGATTCAGTACGATTTTGATACGATTTGGTTCAGTATAATAGGGTAGGAAATAATACGAGTTACTTTTTTAAAATAGATCATTTTACATTGAGTCAACATAAGTTAATACTAAAAATGTGTTTTTGCTTGCATGCAAATAGATGAATGAAATACTAGAGAACTAGTAAAGTTGTATTTGACACATGTGCGTAATTTGCGGGGGGATAGGGGGGTTATGACCCCCCCAATAATCTGATCCAATCACTATAACCATAATTTCCATAGTCACATAGTCACATAATTTCAATTTACAAAAACATCTTTCATGAATAACTTGTTAATTTTCTTTATTCATGATCAATTTTGGGTAAAATACTAGCATGTTTAATCATTTGGTAATGTAACCCCCCCTTTCCCCACAAAAATTTGGTATCAACCAACCTCCACCAACCAGCAGCGCTGGCGTTTGCAGAGTTGCCAGGTTCGTGGTTTTAACACCAAATTTGACTTGTTTGAAAATCCAGTCGCGGGTGAAAATTCAAGCGTAATAAAAAAATAATAATCCCTTATAAACAAAATAGTAAGTCGTACACTCATAGTTGTTTTGCCATTTGCTTCAAACGTGTGACAGACATATTTTGGGCTAGTTTAAGCTTCTGAAGGGCGGGTTTTAGACTGACTTTGGACTGAATATTTTTTGCTGGACCTGGCAACCCTGACCGTTTGCTTGCTTGTGCAAGCAGCTGCTAGGGGAGTGGGTGTCGTAAGAAAAAACGAAAAGAGCACCAAAAAGTGGACAAAAAAAACATTTTTTCATTGTTGGTCGACAACACCGCCTTGTAAAAAGCGGAAAAATCTAAATGAGGTAAATGTATAAGTATTGTTAGCTGATTATTGAATAACTATGCCGCTGTGTATCAGACACACTATGAATACCCGTTAGGTATTTTAGCTAGCTCCGTTAGCTAGCTCTGCATTTCTTAATTGTTTAAGGTGCAGAGTAAATACAAAGAAAGTTAAATAAATACATAGTAAAAGCATTACAATGTATTTCTAATATGGTTAACCTAAAATTTCCTGAATCCTTTTAGAAAAGTTAATGATTTAATAAATAAATAAATAGGCAAACAGCTCAACCCCCCCAATGCTGGACCCAAAGTTACGCCCTTGATTTGACATGTGAATTCAGAAACAGTAAAACACTGTCACGTTGGGATGTTGTACCGGGGCTCCAATGTTTTAAACAAGTCCCCAAAGCCCTCATTCTCCACCACACAGTATAGTCTTAAGTCTTTGACAATGAACCGAGTTATTTAAGCCGTTATTACTTTGGCTCTAGCTGAGTTGTGGTTGAGTTTTGGCTGGAAGAAGTCCTGTTTTCTTGTGGGGCTAGCGGTGCTATGCTAGCGTCCTCATCGCCACTTCCTCATGTCATCTCACTAAATCTTTTCTGCTCTTCATTTAAAGACCGAACTTCTTCCAAACTTTAGATTTTAAGCTCAGCAGAGCGTTGTATATACAGTATGTGCGTCAGACATGTTTGTCTTTCAAATGTGACTGTGACAAGTATCGCGACAGTTAACGAGAGACAGAGCGCGCGCGAGAGAGAGAGGGAAGGGGGGCGGGTGAGCAGCAGAAGCACATTAGTTACACCAAACCGATTGACAGCTATGTAATCGGGCCATCGGCTGGTTCATTTTACAAATAGACCGATTCAGGGGTCCATGTACCGATGCACTCACATCGTTTAAGTCAAAATCGGTCTTCCTCTCTATAGTAACTGCTGCACCATTTACAGTGGAATGAGGAAGTTATTCTTAAACATGTTCATATTGAGTTTTAAACTACACAAATACTCATGACCTCAGAAGTCAACATTTGGTGAAATAAGATATTTGTTGCTGTTCTCCAGTCTTTAGCTGTTGGGTGACTTTATGAAAAAAAAAGTCAAAAATATCTTAGATTAGTTTTATGACTTCAGCTGAAGTATGGAAATTATGTTGGACATCTGGAGGGGACACTTCATTTTTACACAGCTTGCATAGATGTATACACAAATATTGGCCACATCATTAGGATACACAGCTTGTATCTAAGCTCATTGTCTCATTGACTTTATTTACCTGGTTCATCAATGGTCAGGACCCTCACAAATATAGTATATTATTCTCAGTGACACGGATGTGGTGGTGGTGTGTTATTGTGTGTTGAATGATGCTCATAGATGCTGGAGGTTTTAAACACTCCCTGTCAACTTTACATTGTTGGTCCACCTTGTAGATGTAAAGTCAGAGACAGCAGTTCAGCACAGTTTGTGTTGACTTGTGTTGTGTTGACACTGAGGTGATCATCAGCAGCTCTGCTGGGTTAACACTTAACACACACTAACACACCACCACCACGTCATTGTCACTGAGAAAAATCCACCTGACAATGACTGAGCTAATCAAATGAGACAATGCAGGGTATGTGTGCCTAAAGAAGTGGCCAGTGAGTGTATGTGTTTAATGTAAAAGTCACTATACCTCCCCTGGCTCATTTCTTTCTTTAGCTTGACGGCAGTCTCTGTGAGCCACAACACTGATGGTGATGATGCAGATGGAACACAGCAGGAGAAGTCCTGAAACCTTTATTAAAGAGAAGATAAACTAGGCTTTGATTTGTGAAAAGTGTCAAAATTATAGTGAAGATACTCTAACAGACCACAGCCAATACTGAAGATATCTGATTTATCTGCCACTAACAGCTTAGAAGAAAACTCTTAAATAACATTAAACTCATATTTACACAATCAATGTTAACCCGTTCCTGCTGTAAACAACATTACAAACCAATAGGGGGAAAATTATCATTTCCATCAAGTCTTTGTGCCCACAATGGTGACAATTGTGACAATGTTGTCTCAATAACATTCAGACAACATAGTGGCAACATTCTAAAAATATGTTGTAATTGATGTCATAATTCTCCAGCCAATTTGACACACGTTTTGATCTTGCCCTGCTCTGGTCACTTATTAGTTTTAAATTTTTTCACTTCTTATCAGAATCGCTTAGTATAGATCTTCAGCCTAACCCATTAGCTGCTATATTTGGCATATTCGAGTGTGAAAGTCACAGAACCATTATTGCCTTTACAACCCTTCTTGCTCCCAGGAGAATCTTATTACACTGGAAATCTAAATACTCTCCAAAAGCATCGGTGTGGCTTAGTGATCTGATGCAATTCATACAGTTGGAAAAAATAAAATATTCACTCAGGGGCTCCAGGAACAAATTCTGGATTATTTTGGGACCAATTTTGACTTATAAAAACAGCATTAAATGTATAACTGATATTTAATAGTTTACTAATAGAGAGCCCCCCCAACCTTTATTGCTTTGCACAATGCGCAATATACTGTTATTCGATTTTTCATATATTCTTCTTCTTCTTCTTCTGCCGGATTTTTGACGCGCTTCTTGTCCCGCAGTTTTGGAGATATCGACACCGTTTCAACTCCATATTGTTCGGTCCGATTGTGCGATCCGGGCTCGTATACAGAATTTTGATCGGATTTGCGGTTTTCCTAAAAACTTCCTTAATCTGGGATTTTTTTCTCATAGAGAATGAATGGGGAGCAAAAATGCATGCTCATCTACTGTACTTCTGCTTGACCGACTTGCACCATTTCGGATACACTATATTAGGGCAGGCCCCTGAGCACAAATTCACTGTTGTTTTGACCCGCACTCGTTTATTTGTTGTTTTATTGCCATCCCTTTTTCGTCCCATTGACCTCCATTCATTTTTGGCCATACCAAATTCCAGGCTTCCATTTGCGCAACAACAACCAAAATTGATATACTACATCATGGCAGGTAACAGAGCTCTAGTCCAGAGCCATACTGACCCGCACTCCTTTTTTTGTCATCTTTTCTTCCCTCGTTCCTCCCATTGACTTCCATTCATTTTCACATACACTCAAACCACAGAGTTTCTGTGTCCCAACAGCCACCAACATTCATGTACTCCATCAAGACAGATAACAGAGCTCTAGTGCAGGGCCATACTGACCCGCACTTCTCTTTTTGTCATCTTTTCATCCCTCATTCTTCCCATTCATTTTCACATACAGACATGGCAACCGCCTTAGGTCTCATAGCAACAGCCTTGGGTGCCATAGCAACTGCCTTGGGGCCCATAGCAACCGCTTTGGGTGCCATAGCAACCGCCTTGGGGCCCATAGCAACCGCTTTGGGTCACATAGCAACCGCCTTGAGGCCCATAGCAACGGCCTTGAGGCCCATAGCAACGGCCTTGGGACCCATAGTAATGGCCTTGGGACCCTTAGCAACCGTCTTGAGGACCATAGCAACTGCCTTGAGGACCATAGCAACCACCTTGAGGCCCATAGCAACCGCCTTGAGGCCCATAGCAACCGCCTTGAGGTCCATAGCAACGGCCTTGAGGCCCATATCAACGGCCTTGGGTGCCATAGCAACGGCCTTGGGTGCCATAGCAACCGGCTTGTGTGCCATAGCAACGGCCTTGGGTCCCATAGCAACCGCCTTGAGGCCCATAGCAACCGCCTTGAGGACCATAGCAACCCCCTTGAGGCCCATAGCAACGGCCTTGGGTGCCATAGCAACGGCCTTGGGTGCCATAGCAACGGCCTTGGGTGCCATAGCAACCGGCTTGGGTGCCATAGCAACGGCCTTGTGTGCCATAGCAATGGCCTTGGGTGCCATAGCAACGGCCTTGGGTGCCATAGCAACCGGCTTGGGTGCCATAGCAACCGGCTTGGGTGCTAAAGCAACGGCCTTGAGGCCCATAGCAACGGCCTTGAGGGCCATAGCAACGGCCTTGGGTGCCATAGCAACGGCCTTGGGTGCCATAGAAACGGCCTTGGGTGCCATAGCAACCGCCTTGGGGCCCATAGCGACCGCTTTGGGTGCCATAGCAACCGCCTTGGGGCCCATAGCAACCGCTTTGGGTCACATAGCAACTGCCTTGAGGCCCATAGCAACGGCCTTGAGGCCCATAGCAACAGCCTTGGGACCCATAGTAATGGCCTTGGGACCCTTAGCAACCGTCTTGAGGACCATAGCAACTGCCTTGAGGACCATAGCAACCGCCTTGAGGCCCATAGCAACCGCCTTAAGGTCCATAGCAACCGCCTTGTGAGCCATAGCAACGGCCTTGAGGCCCATATCAACGGCCTTGGGTGTCATAGCAACGGCCTTGGGTACCATAGCAACGGCCTTGGGTGCCATAGCAACCGCCTTGAGGCCCATAGCAACCGCCTTGAGGCCCATAGCAACGGCCTTGGGTGCCATAGCAACGGCCTTGGGTGCCATAGCAACCGGCTTGTGTGCCATAGCAACGGCCTTGGGTGCCATAGCAACGGCCTTGGGTGCCATAGCAACCGGCTTGGGTGCTAAAGCAACGGCCTTGAGGGCCATAGCAACGGCCTTGGGTGCCATAGCAACGGCCTTGGGTGCCATAGAAACTGCCTTGGGTGCCATAGCAACCGCCTTGGGGCCCATAGCGACCGCTTTGGGTGCCATAGCAACCGCCTTGGGGCCCATAGCAACCGCTTTGGGTCACATAGCAACCGCCTTGAGGCCCATAGCAACGGCCTTGAGGCCCATAGCAACAGCCTTGGGACCCATAGTAATGGCCTTGGGACCCTTAGCAACCGTCTTGAGGACCATAGCAACTGCCTTGAGGACCATAGAAACCACCTTGAGGCCCATAGCAACCGCCTTGAGGTCCATAGCAACCGCCTTGGGAGCCATAGCAACGGCCTTGAGGCCCATATCAACGGCCTTGGGTGCCATATCAACGGCCTTGGGTGCCATAGCAACGGCCTTGGGTACCATAGCAACGGCCTTGGGTCCCATAGCAACGGCCTTGGGTGCCATAGCAACCGCCTTGAGGCCCATAGCAACCGCCTTGAGGCCCATAGCAACCGCCTTGAGGCCCATAGCAACGGCCTTGGGTGCCATAGCAACGGCCTTGGGTGCCATAGCAACCGGCTTGTGTGCCATAGCAACGGCCTTGGGTGCCATAGCAATGGCCTTGGGTGCCATAGCAACGGCCTTGGGTGCCATAGCAACCGGCTTGGGTGCCATAGCAACCGGCTTGGGTGCCATAGCAACCGGCTTGGGTGCTAAAGCAACGGCCTTGAGGGCCATAGCAACGGCCTTGAGGGCCATAGCAACGGCCTTGGGTACCATAGAAACTGCCTTGGGTGCCATAGCAACCGCCTTGGGTGCTATAGCAACCACCACAAATACCAAAGCATCACATTACAAACCAACTGGGATACCTTAGCTTGTGGGCCATGTTAGCAATGCGCAATATCCCGCGTTTCCTTCAGGAAATGCACTTTTCTAGTTATTATTATTAATATTACTATTATTATTTTCTTTTTCTTTCTACCACCTTCTCCATGTCATGTATGAACAATTCACTGAAAAATTCACAATTTTAAGCCATTTGCACCTTAATAGCAGGTTACTGTGTGTAAATTGATATTTTAGATTCAAGTATCCATGTGAGGTGACATATTACTTAAGGGGGCACCCAAAAGTGCTGAAAATCTAGAGCTGAACTAATGCAGTTTTCCCAGGTTGAGTGAGTTGAATCTCACTGAAACGTGATGCTATATCTCATAGAGAGAGACCTTCACCATAGACACTTTACTGGACAAATCAAGTGATTCTATACCTGGACTGTAAAATACATTGGTTTGTAAAAATGCTCTATAAGATTTAAACAGTAAGAAAGATGTTTGCAGGGTTCTGCACTCATAATGTGGATTTAAAAGTAACAAATTTGCTGTGAAATATAACATCTCTTTTTAAACCTGTGGAAACTGTAATATTTGACATTAAGATAAGAGAAGATAGGATAAGATAATTCTTTATTACTCCCATATATAATAAAACTAATAAAAAACTATATAAAATATAGTAAATAAAATAAATAAAAATATAAAATAAATAAGAAAATACTTGAGTAAAAAAATATTTGAGGCTTAAAGCCAGAAATCAGAAACAAAACAGCTATGTGGATGGGATATTGGAAAAATCTGGAAAGGAAGAAGGAAATAAGTGACATATTGACCTGATATAGCACAAAGTGTGATTTACTTAAAAATTAAGTACATTTAAGACTAAAGAAATTGTAACTATGTTATCTTTACAAACAACGTGACCTCTTACCTGTGACCACCCAATGAAACGTTGATACATTGCTTTCTCCCATGGTTCACTCGACCTTGAAGGCATGCACCAAGTCATAACAGGCTTGTCTTGATCCAAGATATAATTGCCTTTCCAATTTGTTAACCCACATGCCAAGTACTGACCATCCAAAAGCAGCAAAACAACCCACAAAACTGGTGGAATTAAGCAGGGGATGAGACCCTCAATGAAGTGTCTTCCACACGACCACCTCCTGCAAGGACGTTGAAACGGACTCACAAGAAGCACCATTAAGGTGAAGGCTAGTAGAGCAGGCACAAAGAACACAAAGGTGGCAAAGACCTCATTTACCCCAGGTTTACATGGGCAAAGGAAGGCCAGCTGCATCAGTTTCAGACATCCCAGTTCAACCAAGAAAAACAGAACTGTGGTTTTGAGAGGAGATATTAAAAGATCCCTCCAGAAGTCCATCCGTAGAGGCAAAGACACTCTGTGCCACACAATGATGAAAAGCTGTTGAATGTTGGTAGACATGTAGTCTAAGAGATTGGATGATGTTTCTTGGAACTGGCTGTTGAAACCAATTGGTAAAGATCTACATGTAGGAGCAATCCCTCTGGTTACAAACCTTCAGACAGTCCTGATTTTGATGATGTAGAAATATAAGAAAGGTCACATTAGCAACAGAGTGGTTCCAAAGTTCCTTTAGGATAAGCAAGTAAAACCAAGAACAATTAAGGAAGTGAGCTGAAATGCACCAGCTTTATAAGAACCGACTCTCAGGGCAGTCCTGGGGGGTCTATATGGTCTACATTTATTGGTTAGCTGAAGGTTGAATCTAAATTTCATTGGACAGATTGTTGCCAGGCAGAACCCTACTTTTGGCACAGTCTGGTGATCTTGATTCTAGACATCATCTCAGTTTTCTGTCAACAAATTACTGCCAGCAGAAACAAGTGAAAGTGAAAGTTCCACTTGAAGGGCATTGCTGCCTGCAACACACAACCACAGGAAGTGACACCGCAGACTGCACCAAAAGAAACTTGTCAAGATTTTTTAAGGTAAATGATACTCTTACAATCAAGGACTTGAAGCATCAAGTGAAGCTCATGATTATAGGAATATAGATCCTATTTATTCAAAGACCACAACATTAACCCCACCCCACATTAAAACCATCTGATAGTGTATGTTTACTCATAGACTACCTGTCCGTACACGTCCATCCTGTTACCAGCACTAAACATATTGGTGACTTGTGCTCTGTCAGTTTGGTCCAGATGAAATAGCCTTTGTTCCCCTCACATATCAATTCTTGTGTTCTCAACCCTTTGTGGTATTTTTTTGGCTTGTTCCTCATTAGGTACTGATCACTGCTATCCAGGAGCCCCCCAAAGCCTTGCCATCTTGAAGGTAACCCAACTGGCCATTACAATCATGGTTCATGTGATCAGCTCATGGCTGGGCTTGCCATCTGGCATGTTGGCCATTTTCCTAGTGAACCAATGTACCTTTTGTGTCAATGCAATATTTTGTTCGAGCCTTCTCCTCTTACACTTAGATTGCCTAAGCCAACATCTGCCAAGGAACACTGAACACCACCAATCCATGCAGACATTTGTCAAGGAACCTCAATGCCCCCCAACATGAACAAAAATTTCCTTAGAAACCCTCAATTCCCCCCTACCTGGACCAAGACTTGCTGATTAACCCTCAATGTTCCCCAACCTGGACCAAGGTTTAGTGAAGAGCCCTCAAGGTCCCCCAACATGGACTTACATTTGCTGAAGAACCCACAAAGTCACCCGACATTTGCCAAGGAACCCTCAGGTTGACTGTAGGGGACTGTAGTGGGTTGGTCTACACAAAAGTCTAAGATTGTTTGAAGTCCTTGCAAGGAAAAAATGGTGGACCATAAGCCATAAGTGAAGCATCTGGGATGAGTTGGGCATAATTATTATTGCATAATATATGAAAAATATAAATGACTTGCTGAGTTTCATGTTTTGAGATCAGTCCCACAAGAAACTTAACTCTTATTTGGATAATGTCCCCTTTAAGATGTATAACCTCTTACTTATGTATTTCTTACTTTTAAGATTGTAAAACAGAAATGAATAAAATACAAAATCACCTATTATTTACAATCATACACAAGATAAGATATAAAATATCCTATGCCAAACCATTAGAGCTTCACATAGGGCCCACCTTTCTCTCTTACCACCGGCAGCCACACAAATCTAGTGTTTCAATCCTACAGCTACACCCTATGGTTGCTGTGGCCGTTTATGATCCAATCAGCAACCAGCTACCCTTTACATCTATGGTTACTCATTGAGCCCATCACATGAATACCCAAACCACATACTGCATTACTAGCTCTTCACAGGGGTCATCAGGTAGGCACCTTCCCTCGTCAGTGTTTCGCTGAATTAAGCCCACAACACCTCCAGAAGGCTCAACAGTGAAGTCTGGCATCCCAGACCCACCCCCCTCCAAGCTAGCTCTACAGACCTTTCTTACCCTTAATAAACGTAAATCCACACTGGCCTCCTTGGTGACTAAGGCTGTATCTAGCCCCACTGGCACCTTTAATGCATGCTCAGTGCCACCAATTCCATGTGATCTTTACATGCTACATCACCAACCACCGAAACAGCTCCTCTACAATGCATTTCCCCCACTAGTCTGTATTCTCCTCATCCACAACCACTGACTAGACCTTTCAGCTGTTTCTGATAACTCCTTCACAGCTGCCCTTAGCTTCCGGCCCCTGATGCCAAACTGCACAAGCAGGGATGTAGCTGACTTGGCTACAAATCCCCTAACACCTATCTCCACTGGTCTTACATCTGCCTTCCACCCATGCTCCCTCACCTCAGCCACCAAGTCCGCGTATTTCAGCTTCTTCCTTTCAAATGCTTCGTCAACTGCATCCTCGAATGGAACTGTTAATTCTATGAAATAAACTATCCATTTACTTTCAGAGTACAGCACCATATCTGGCCTCAGTGTAGTTACCGCAATGCACTCTGGGACATGCAGTTTTTTACCTACATCCACCAGCAATTTCCAATCTCGCGCTTCACCCCATCTACCAGTATTTATAGCCTGTGCATGCTCTCGAATGCCCTCACAGACAAACCTAATCACTTTACTACAACAACCACTAGTCAATGCATTCACCTCCAAGCGTTTGCTGTCCAACAAACATGCTAACACCCTTAACACCTGATTATGCCTCCATGTATACCTCCCCTGTGACAAACTAACCTTACAAGCTGATAGAATATGCCTCAGCGTGCCAACCCCTGTACATAATCTACAACTAGGGTCTTCACCTACCCACTGTCCAAGGATTTGTGGATATTTCTGATATTTATTATTCCTCCTTAATGATCTGAAGCATTACATTTGTTCAGTTTTGTTAACGTCAGCAGGCCGTGGTGCTGCTCATGTGATCTATGGTCACCATGAGAGAAGTCAACTGTTGTTTTAGAAACTGGTTGAAGGAAGGGCATTCCCATGTCAGCACATTTACAGTTTAATAAGAGGAATAGCCAAACTCTTCACAGGCCTGTGGTTACCCTCAAATGATCCAAAAGTGTCAGAAAGAGAACTGAAAGTCTCATGTCTGCAATAAAGTAACACAGACTTTCATTTTCTCTTCTGCAACACTTAACTGAACTTACAGGCTCATTGTCACAGTCCTGACTTTTTTTTTTTATAAATGAGCTGTAATGCAATATGTGAACATTGTTATAGTTTCAAAACTTATCGTTCACTCCCAAGTCCATACATGGCAAATAAGTCATTCAGAGTTCACTGTTTTTGTGACATCACAGAAAGCAGCATTTTAAAAATATGTAACTTTATATTGATTGAAAATGAAATAAAATGACAATTTTACCTTTGTGAATTAAATTATAAACAAAAATGAACTTTTAAAACAAAAAATTTTTAAATTAATAATTAAAAAATATTCACATAGTGGTGCTTGAAAGTTTGTGAACCCTTTAGAATTTTCTACATTTCTGCATAAATATGACCTAAAACTTCATCAGATTTTCACATAAGTCGTAAAAGTAGATAAAGAGAACTCAAAAATTATGTTTTCCAACGCGAAGTGACTGGGAAATCAGAAAGGTTTGTCCGGACAGAACAAAAATAATAAGACAAGTTGTGAATTTGTTGAAAACTGATTATAATTCAGTCTAATGTTCTCAGAATTGGAGGAAGAAAAACTCTGACATGGCTGATTGAGGATCACAGAACTCTTGTAGCTAACCGCTTGACCTCCAGCTTCAGAGACCAATCAACAGGACTGAAATATTCTGATATACAGAACATATTATTCCAATAATCACTGAGGATAAATTATCTTTATGATCAGAAAATGAGATCAGAATGAGAAATGTGATTAAAAAATATTCAAAGACTTTGTGTGGCAAGTAAATTTAATTTATTTTATTTCTAGAGTCACTGGTCCAAAATCAGATTAGGTGACGCAATATGTGTTTACATGAATACAAAATTACATTTTACAAAAAGTAAAATACTGTTTATAATTATGGTTAAATAACACATTTAATTGATTTTCTAAGCGAAAACAAGATGAACATGTTCAGTTCTGTGGGAAATGAACATATCTCTACACATTTCTATTTATTTTTTGGATTTTAATATACTGAAAAAAATAAAACACTATACTGAACGTGTTATAATTCAGTAAATAAAGAGTAAGTGTGCATTCAAACGTGCAGAGGTTTGTTGGGTATTTACGAGGCATTGATTGATACATTGTTTTCAGGGTTGATACCGATTATTAGTAATCAATAATAATCAATATTTGTAGCCGATAATAAATGTAATATTTATAATGTAACAAAGCTTTTACTGGTAGTTTACATTATATTAGAATATTATTAAAAAGTTTTGAGCTTTACACAGCTGTAAAAACACTGAAAAGTTTGGATTTTTTCAACATTTCTACCAATCAAGTACAGTTGTGGGTGGGGCTTTTGGATGGACTAATGAAGTGCATTTATTTATTGTGTTTGTTTCAGACAAAACATTACTAGGATCTAAAAATGGAGGTGGGGTTGGAATTATGGGTGGGTTTTGGGTGGGGCTTACAAATGAGAATCTCTTCATTGTTGAAAGTCTGGAAGTGTGGAGTGTGAGGGACCAACAAATATTTTACTTTATTTTTTTCATTTGGTGGGTTGAATAATATTTATGGGGCTAGATACCACAAAGAATAATTCTGGTCACGTACGCACAAATATACCCCAAAAAATGATCATTTTCATTGTAATGGAAACGGTGTTCACATGATTTTGATAATCAGAAAAATGATAAATATTGGCCGATAAGGTCAGGACCAATAATCGGACAACCCCAATTATTTACACTTAGAACATCAATAAAACATGGAGTTTAAGCAGGGGACACTACCATTTATACATTGTAAATAATTACTGAAACACTTTTATTGCTACCCAGAGTGAAGTGGGACCAGTGTATCCCGTGTACTGTGCAGTCTGTAGAAAAGTACAACATTTAATACATTACCAACTGGACATATAAATCAAATATAAAATTATAAAAACATTTTTTTCTTTTTTCCTTGTCTGGTTTCAAGTGTTTAAAGTGGATATGAGAACAGTTTTCCTTTTATACACCCAGTCAAATGTCAGTGATGTATATTTAATTTCCATTTGTGGGGAAAAATGAAAATGTGACTGTGATACATACTTTAATAAAGTTAATAAACCCCACAACTGCACAGGAAATAGTGATAACAAGTCTTAGTTTGGAGGCCTAATATCTCATTTTGAGAATAAGCTTATTATACTTACTAGGGATGAGTGATATAGCAGCGGCTGATATATTGTTCAATATAAAAAGAAAAACCAAATTACTGTTATCGCTCCTATATTATTTAAAATATTAGCTGATTATTCCAACTGATAATTTGTGTCCTATGTTTTTAGCTTGACTTTTCTTCTTCCAGATCCGACAGAACCATATATTGGCATCTATAAGGTGGCATGAATTTAGTTTGACTAAATTATTAAATATCTGCCACAGTCAGTTTTAATTATTATTGTATCAGACCTGAACATATTGATGAGCATATCGCCACATCCCCTATATTTAACTAGACATTTTGTAGTTGTTTACCAAGTGATATAATTTAACTTGTAAAAATCTCGAATGATGCACAAAATAATCTTTAAATAAGCTTACAACATTCTCAAAATGAGAACTATGCCAAAAAACTCCAAGAGTTCTACTCATGGAATAACACCAAACACCAAGCTGTCAAAATAAAAGTTTTACAGTGATATAAGGCTTAGTTTAATGGTTTCCTTTAACTGTTTCAGTGTCCTTCAAATATTAATGTCAAAATGTTACTAAAAACAACATTTTACATCAAGAAATAAATGTTGACTTTCTGAGCCCACAACCAATTTATTTCTGCACATTAATTCAATGTTAATTATTTATAGCAATTAATAGAAAATTCAATGTAAAATATCACAATATTTTTTGAAGGCTTTTAACATTTTTTATATTTTCTCATTTTATTGGTAATATTGTGGTACTGAAATGTATATTTTATATTATTATTATTATCATTATCATTATTATTATTATTATTATTAGCAATAGTAGTAGTAGTAGTAGTATAACTACATTTTAGCTAGCATTGCAATTGATTGGCTGTTCAGCTCTGCAATAAAAAGCGCAGCTGAGCTTTTATTTTGACAGCTTGTTGCCGTTGACATGTTGGGATTCCATTGGCTCCCTTTGTATCAGGTGATTTCATGAATACTGCAATTTGATTGGCTCCTCATAGTCCATAGTTTCAGTGCTCTCAAACAATCCCTCAATGCACTGCAGTAAGTAGTTTACAACCAATGTATCCTAGCAGATAGCAAACACCAATAAAGCACTGCACTTTTAGGAGCAATCCAGCATGATGTTTGTTTACTACCTTCACAAATTATGTTCACTATAATAGTGTTTTTTGTAGTGATCCAGATTTTCAAAGGCAGGGTACAGTGATTAGGGGAACAATCAGTACACAGTTTAGGTTTAAAATGACTTGACTTGCTGAGATCTTTTTTAGACTATGGATTTTCACTTGATTATATCTATAAGTAATTTATTTATGAGTAAATACACAATAAATAGTTTTTAATATGTCTGATAACTAACAACAGGTTGCAGAGCCATTCAGTGATATCAAAAATAAAATCTGTGCTATGTGAATATTATCTGTTAAATATGTGTCTCTTATTTGTAGTACTAGTAAAAGGTAGAGGCAACTCGGGATTGTAAGATCTACGCCATGGTGATGGTGCAACCAGGGGCAGTCATATATCTACAGTGTGTCTCAAAGGTGAGAAAACAACCATATAAAATGGTTTGGTAGACAATGTTAGACACCAATTGTGGCGGAAACCAATTATGCCATGTTACCCATAGGCATTAATACGCAGACGCCTCGTTGACTGGGTTGGCCAGCTGATGTGACGTAACTGTGTGTCCGCCATATTGGAGGAGGCAAAGCTGCGCTGTGAACTAATACAAGTGAATGGACTGAACTTCATAAAGTGCCTTTCTACAACATTATTTAAGCTAGTGCGTTCATTCACAAATTTAAATATGGACTAATATATACTGGGAAACATTTAGGCACAAAAAATAATTTTGTTTTCAAAATGTTAGAATGCCCAAATACAATCAAAAACAATACGTCAGTCTTACCTGTGAAAGGTAATCCCATGTGATCCCGTTTTGACTGTAAAATGGTTAAAAAAACTCCACGCAGCACCAGAGTGCAGCATCTCTCTCATGTTATTTTTGTTGCTTTCGTCACCTCCAATATGATGGCGACGTTGACATACGAGTCAGCACTCAATGTGGAGTCTAGGTATATATGTCTATGATGTTACCAACCTGGTGGCCATCTTGAATTCAGCTTCTGTTTTACAGATGTGAAGGTAGACATGAAACATCAATCTGGTAGAAATGTTCACCAGAAAAAACAGTGGTGAGCTTCATGTCAATGTAACTGTATTAGTTCCCATGGTAAAAGAAGGGTGGTTTGGTGGTTAGCACATTCACCTCTGAGTGCTCTGGTCTTTTGGTTGCATTCCCATCTGGGTTGAGTTTCCATGTTTTTCATATGTCTGCATGGGCCTCACTCCACAGTAAAAAAAACATGCTTAGGTCTTGGTGTCGAGCCATGAATATAGTGTTGGTTGCTGATATGGAATTAAACAATCAACAACACACATGTTAAAATCGACTTTATCTTCTGTAGAGGTAATGTGAAAGATGGTGGGGTCAGAGCTGTACAGTTTTCCCAACAGTGGATTGGGAAATCAAGTATCCACCAGGTTCTCCTGATTGAGCCCCTTTGGGCTCATGTTAAGACCCTGAAGATAGAGAATCACTTTAAAGACAGAATTGTTGATGCATGTGCTATCATTCAGCCAGATTGTTTGGTGAAAGTCTATCAGGAATGGGAGAGCCTTAACACTCCAACATGGTGAACAGTATATTAAACTTTCTGCAGCCCAGTTCTCTAATCACATAAAATCACTAAACTGATATTAACATGAAGCTCACTACTGTTTGGTGAAAATCTCTACCTGTTTGATGTGTCACACACTTACCTTCACATTTGTAAAACCAAAGTTAAATCCAAGATTTGGCATTCAAGATGGCCGCCATGTTGACATGGCCTAACAGGTTTCACAACAGCTAGTCTACCAACACATATTCATTTCATATGGATTTGTCTTTCCTTTTGAGACCACCTGTGTCTATATATGTGTGTATACATATTATTAAATAAAATCTACATAAAGTCTTTAAACAGTCTGTGTATGTATGTAAAGTCATTTTGGAGCAGCTTACTGTAGTGTAGTCAAGTGCATTTACATCATAACAGAGCAAATAAACAATAGAAATGTTTCCAAAACTTCTTCATATTGCAGACAAGTGATAACAGATAAATGAAAACAAAAAATTGCAGTCATCCCAACCTGATTCGACATATAAAAAGTGGGTTTTTTGTACATTTTATACATGTCTTTAGTAAAAAATAAGCAAACTTTGTGTAAAAGCTAGGTCTTAAGCGGCCGTTTCACGGATCGCTGTGTCCAGTCTCTTTGGGAGGGTTTCTCTCCTGTCGTCCAGCCGGATGACAGGTTTCCGACATTGCTGACTGTTCATGTAGATCTTCGCATAGATGGGATTTGAGTAGTTCATAGCCTAAAAAAACAAAAGTCACTTTTACATCTCCTACACAATGTAAATGTTCCCTTAAAGGTCTGGTTTCAAATGTCACACGAGAAAAACAAAGTCATGTTGAGCATTGCCGTGCACTTTCAGCTAATGTCGCGTGTGGAAACTTAATGCAGGTTTTATGTTGATGTTGATAAATCAAATACAAACAGAAATAAGATCATTTAGATTTGTTGATACATGATAAATTGTAACATAATTGTCAGGCTATATACACAGTCAATTCAGAGTATTATAACCACCTCTGGTTTGGAATGAACTCAGCCCGGGACCTGTCACAGATGCCACTTATGTACAGTATAAATAATTGAGCACACCAGTCAGTTGTAGCAGAGTGCAAAACCATCACTATGGGTAAAGGATGTGATGTGACTGATGTCCAAAAGGGCATGATAACAGGATACCAGGTGAAGCATGGTGGAGGCAGCATCTCGGAAACTGCTAACTTTGTGGGATGTTCTAGAGCTGCAGTAGTGAAGGTGTACTGAGAATGGACTTCATGTATATGAAGGGCCTCCCAACAGCATAACAGTGGTGCCCCCACCGATGCCACCGAATGGGAAAGACATCTCTGCCGAGTGGTACAGTCGACACACCACAGTGGACCAATTAAACTCTATACTGAACACAGGAGTAATGAGGAAAGTGTCAGAGATCACCATTGAGCCATTCTAAGCCAAGTGTGGTTCTTCCCAATATTCTGATATGACTGTATCAGTGTGATATAATGTGTGATAAAGACCATAAAATAAGACTGTATTGTAATCAATTCATTCATTAACATCTACTCTGTCCTTTAACTTAGGACATGTACCCAAAGCTTTTAAACTAGCAGTTATTAAACCTTTGACTAAGAAATCAAATATAATAATAATAATATATAGACCCTAATATATTGTCCAATTATAGACCTATTTCTAATTTACCATTCATGTCTAAAATTTCGCAAAAAGTTGTGGCCCAACAGCTTTGCTCATATTTGCATAAAATCCACATTTATGAAAAGTTCCAGTTTGGATTTAGATCCCATCCTAGCACTGAGACAGCTCTGATTAAGATAACAAATGATCTTCTTCTTGCCTCTGATCAAGGCTGCTTATCCTTGTTAGTTTTACTTGATCCAAGTGCAGCTTTTGATACAATATATTCTCCTAAAAAGACTATAGAACATGGTTGGAATCACAGGAACAGCCCTAGTGTGGTTTAAATCTTATCTAACAGAACGTTACCAGTTTGTAAATGTTAATGATGTATTGTCCAGCAGAACAAAAGTGAGATAAGGAATTCCACAAGGATCTACCTTAGGACCTTTATTATTCATCCTTTATATGCTTCCATTAGTCCACATTATAAGTAAACATAATATTAATTTCCACTGTCATGCAGATGATACACAACTTTATATATCAGCTAAACCTGATGACAGGATTAGATTAAAGAAAATGGAGGACTGTTAAAGATGTGAAATGCTGGATGTCATATTAGTTCCTCCTTTTAAATAGTGACAAAACAGAGGTTCTTCTTCTGGGCCCAAAGACCATTTGAAATAAATTGTCAGGCTTAAGTTTAAATCTGGATAACTTCACTGTTACACCTGACTTACTAGCAAAAAATCTTGGTGTCATAATTGACTCAGATTTATAATTTTACCAACATATAACTAAAACTACCAGAACAGCTTTTCTACATATCCGTAATATTTCCAAGTAAAGAAATGCCTTATCCCTACAGGATGCAGAAAAATTGGTACATGCATTCATTACTTCTAGGTTAGATTACTGTAATGCACTTTTATCAGGATGCTCAAGCAGAAATCTAAATAAACTTCAATTAGTTCAAAATGCAGCAGCCAGGGTTCTTACTAAAACAAGAAAATTTGATCATACAGTGGTACCTTGAGATACGAGTTTAATTTGTTCTGTAACAGAGCTTGTAAGTCAGTCAGCTTGTATATTAAACAAATTTCTCCCATTTAAAATAACTGAAATAGATTTAATCCTTTCCAGCCCTGTGAAACATCCCCAAACAATCCTAAATTATGGACAAAAAGACATGTTTTAAATTAACCAACATACATATATACTTTACCAATGCATAAAATATTTCAATTTCAGATTTCAATAAATATTACTGTAAAATAATTTTGGGGAATTCTCGCTGTAGCATTTGAAATTCATGGGGAATTCGATGTGTGCAGTACTATATAGTACAGATGCGCTGTACAGTAAAATCTCTCTTCTCCCATTTCACTTCGGCATCCGACTGCTGCCAAAAAATTCAGCAACTGGCTGAAGAATGGGAAGCCATGGTTTGTTCTTTGCAGTTCAGTACAAAACAGTTTTCACTCAGAAGCAGCAGCAAGTCTTCATATTTACAGTATGTTCACGGCTGGTGTGCGCATACACGGATCACGGGCATTTCCTCGAAATAATATTAACAGTATTTAACATAATTACTGTATGTATGTTATTAAAATGGTCTAGATTTAAGAGTTTAATGCATTTTTACAATCAATTTTTTTTTTACATAATTACTGTATGTATGTTATTCAAATTAAATACGTTTAAGAGTTTACAACATTTTTACTATCAATTTTTTTTTTCAAAAAGTATGCAAGAAGGAGTACAGATCACGAGATTGGACTTGATTTTGAGGGTAACACTTGAGAAAGAATGAGATGCAGGTGTTGTGCTGCCCATACTGGACCTTTGCACCAATGCGGCAATTAGCAGCAGCCACTCGTTTCACAGTTCAGTTAAGATACATTACTGAACCATCAAGACTGTGATGGAGAAGACAATGAGAATAAACTCTGCCGTACATTTTATTGTGACAGTGAACAGTGGTCTCTCTGTTACTCTGACTTTAAGGTGTGAATGAGAGGAAAAATGAAAGAGTGCAGGAAAGAAAGGAACATGCAGAGGAAGAGAAAGACACAGAGATAGAGACAGAGAGAGAAAGAGAGCTCACCTGTCCTGGGATGAGCTCCGTGGGGACAGAGTGAACAGGTAGAGTGTGAGAAGTGTGGAGGGAGTGGGGGGGCAGGTTTCGGGGGTCACTCGACCTCACACACCAGCCCTTAATTTAGAGGGAGGAGGGAGAGAGAGAGAGAGAGAGAGAGAGAGAGAGAGAGAGAGAGAGACATTCATTAACTGTGCAAAGTGACACTGTTCATTCAAGCTGTGCTCTTCAGTGCAAAAAACAAGCAAACAACTTATCCTGCACAATGCTTCAAAATCGCTGCATTTAGAACAGAACAGGGACCTGGGTCAGTATCTTTCCGGTTGTTGGGTCAGTTTCTTTCCTGTAACTGGATCAATATCTTTCTTGTCACTGGGTCAGTATTTTTCCCATCACTGGTCTGTATCTTTTTGTCAATGGTTCAGCATCTTTCCTGTCACTGGATCAATATCGTTCTTGTAACCATGTCAGTATCTTTCCAGTCACTGGTTCCATATCTTTCCTGTTACTGAGTCAGTACCTTTCCTGTCACCGGGTCAGTATCTATCCCATCTCTGCATCAGTTTAAAACCAGTCCACACTTTAGTGTGCTGGGCAGAGCTAAAGTCAGAGCTAAAGTCTTCTAGATGGGTACATGGTCTGTGTGATATAAAAAAAACTGTGAATTCAAAACATGCAGTTTTATACGCTCCTATATATATCAGAATCTGTCCTGCTGAAGGGCGCCCTCTTGTGGCACAAACCTGAGTTGAAAGATGAACCTACAAGTCCCTTCGGTGCTGTGCAGCCTGAAAGAAATAGTTCTGGGACTAAAAATCTAAAAGCTCCAACACTTTTAGTGTTCAAAAGTAAATTTCAGTGTTAATCTATTGCACATTATTAAACAGTTTTGTGTTATCATTTTACCCAAAAACATTACATTTTGAATCCCTGTCATGTAGCTACTGTATATTAATGAACTTTAGAATAAACAGTGATGTTATTAAAGGAAAAGTGAGCAGGATCTTCTCTTACACTCTTTGGACAAAAGTATTGGGACACCTGATCAGTCATTGTGTATTAAAAAGAGTTTATCCTGCTTTTGTTAGAGTCTCTACTGTCCAGGGAAGACTTTCTAATAGACTGTGGACCATTACTGTGAACATTTGATTGCATACAACCACAAGAGTGGTCAGGATGTTGTATGAAGACCACCAACACTACATGTCATGACAAGCTTATGTAGCCTCACGAATCACTGGTCAAACACCAGTGATCTTCCCTCTGCCCTGTTCTGACCTTATGAGGGTCCAGAGTGAAGCTGGGATGCAGGAAGCTCCCCACGTCCACATGATTGTCATGTTCCACCTCGTACATGTTGTATGAGGGATTTCCTATCTCCACGTTTATGCCCCCGTTAGCCATGGGCTGCCTCTGCACACGCTTTCCCCTGAAAGAGAAGGAATATAATTCTTTATCAGAAACCTCTCTCTTGTAGCTCCGCCCACTATATCAGAAATCCCTCTCTTGTAGCTCCACCCACTATACACGTTATCAGAAACCTCTCTCTTGTAGCTCCACCCACTCTATCAGAAATCCCTCTCTTGTAGCTCCACTCACTATCCACTTTATCAGAAAACCTCTCTCTTGTAGCTCCACCCACTCTCCACTTTATCAGAAACCCCTCTCTTGTAGCTCCACCCACTTTCCACTTTATCAGAAACCCCTCTCTTGTAGCTCCACCCACTAGCCACTTTATCA
>BRDA01051483.1:0-21352 GCA_036984385.1 Crenuchus spilurus
CTGATACTGATTATGTAAAGCTGCTTTGTGACAATGTCCATTGTAAAAAGCGCTATATAAATAAATTTTGATTGATTGATTGATTGATTATAAAGTGAATCAAAGCATCTAGGAACCTTTAATTAGTAATTAATAATTTCCTGTTTCCCTGGGGTATAAATATGGCATCACACAAAGGCCTATTTCTCTTACTCACTCTTAAACATGGGAAAGACAAGAGAAGACACTATTTAAGTAAGGCAGATGTGTGTTGACCTTCATAAATCAGGCAATGGCTACAATAAAATAGCCACTCTCCTGCAGATGCACTTATCTACAGTCAGAGCAATCATCAAAATGTTCAAAACATCTGGAACTGTGACAAACAAGCCTGGAAGGGGACACAAGTGTATCTTGCCACCATGCACAGTGAGAAGGATGGTAAGAGAAGTAAAAAGTTTTCCAAAGCTCACTGTAAGAGAATTTAACAAATGGTAGCATCTTGGGGTTATGAGGTCTCCCAAACAACCATCAGACGCTATCTACATTTGGGAGGCATGCATGGGTAAAGCCTTTTCTGAGTTATACTCATAAGCGTAAACGGGTGGAGTTTGCCAAGCAGTACTGGGATTTTAACTGGGACCACGTGCTTTGGTCAGATGAGACCAAAACAGAGCTTTTTGGTAACAAACACTGTAAGCATAACACCAAGAATGAGTACGCAGAAAAACACCTCATGCCCACTGTTAAGTATGGGGGAGGATTGGTGATGCTGTGGGCCTGTTTCTCCTCCACAGGACCTGGGAACCTTGTAATGATACATGAGATCATGAACTCTGTGAAATATCAGGACATTTTGAATCAGAATCTGGTGGCCTCTGCCCAAAGGCTGAAGATGGGTCATCACTGGGTCTTTCAGCAAGATAATGACCCTAAACATGTGGCCAAATCTGCTCAAATGGTTCACAAGGCACAAAATCAAGCTCCTCTCATGGCCATCTCAGTCCCCAGACCTCAACCCAATAGAAAACCAGTGGGGAGAGTACATAGGAGAAGACCCAGGACTTTGGACAATATAGAGAGGTTGTGCAAAGAGGAATTGTCAAAGATGCCTCTTTCTGTATTCTCCCATCTTCTGAAGAGTTATAGGAGAAGATTAAGTGCTGTTTTTTTGGCAAAAGGAGGTTGTACAAAGTACTAACACCAGGGGTGCCAATAATTGTGCCACACATGATTTCATTCAAAAGATTTATTTCTTAATGTGTGATTTTTTCCCACCAAATAAAGGTACTTGAATTAAAGCTTAGATTTTTCTTTCTTTTTTTTTGCATTGTTGTCCTATATTATTTTTCTTAAAAAAGAATTTATTAGAAGCCAAAGAACACTTCTTAACCAGGGGTGCCAGTAATTATGGAGGGTGCTGTAATTATTGTTTTACACTACAGCACAATGTCAGACTTAACTGATGATGTAAATTTATGTTAGTAGTTTGATGAGAGGAGGATGGATCCCCTTTGTGAGTCTTAATTCCTCCCAAGGTTTCTTCCTCCAGCCTTGAGGGAGTTTTTCCCTTGCCACTGTCGCCTTTAGCTTGCTCACTTAGGGTTTTGTGGTTTAATTCAAATTGTCTGATGCTAATTATGTAAAGCTGTTTTGTGACAACATCTGTTGTAAAAAGCACTATATAAATAAATTGTGATTTGATTTGGTTGCATAAATATGGACACCCTTAAGTACCCTTTGAATTCATGACATAATTCAGACTTTTTGGGTACATTTTATCTTAGCAATCTTTGCTCACTCCTCCTTGCAAAAGTGCTCCAAATCTGTTAGATTGTCAGGGCATCCCTGTTCAGATCAACCCACTGATTTTCAATTGGATTCAGGGCTAGGATCTGACTGGGCTCTTTAGCTTTTTTGAAGAGGACTGAAGGCTTTGTGCCAAAACTGACCAATCCTTGGAAGTGTTCATAATTCCCTCCACCTTGAGTAAAGCCCCAGCTGCAGAAACACAGCCCCAAAGCTAGTGCTACCTCCACCATGCTTCACTGTGGGTATGGTGTTCTTTTGGTGATGCACAGTGTTGGCTGTGTGCCAAACGTACCTTTTGGAATTGTGACCAAAATGTTCAACTTTGGTCTCATCAGACCATAACGTGTTTATCCACATGGTTTTGGCTAAACATAGCAGAGCTTGGATGTTTTTCATTGTAAGAAAATCCTGCCATCTTGCCTCCCTACCACACAGAACAAACTGATGAATACTACACAACCAGTACTTGCCAGAAATTCCTGCAAATCTTTAGGCCTCTTGGCATACGTCCTAGACCAGTTTTTTTTTGTCTTTTCATCAGTTTTGCAGGGAAGTCCAGTTTTTGGTAATGCCGTTGCTGTGTCAGATCTTATCCACTTCTTGATAACCTTCCATGGCATATCTAATACCTTGGGAATGATTTGTCCCCTTCTCCTGGCTGATGCCTTTCAACTATAAGATCCCTCTGATGCTTTATCAGCTCTTTGTGGCTTTTGCTACAAGTTGCACCTGAATAAATATCTAGCAAATCCTACTAGAACAGCTGAACATTATTTTGGGTTAATCAGAATGACTTCAAATGATGGCATTTGTGTATTAACTATTATTGAACACGAGTTTGGATGTGATTAGTTCTGAACACCGCTACAACCTCAAATACAAGAGGGTGTCCATATTTATGCATCCACATTATTTTATTTTTTTAATTTTTCCCCTCTATATGATTTCAATCTGTTTTTCAATTAAATTGTATAGATTATAGGTCACATTAAAGATGGAAAATTAGTAAAAACCTGGCTTTTTAACAGGGCTGCCAAGTTCATGGCATAGTGTTCATGGCTGCCTAAGGCTTTTTTTTTATGTAGGCTCTTTCTGTCCATCCATCCATCAAAATCTAAGGTATATATTCTGTAAATGTATAAAATGCCAGTTAAAATATGATAATGACATGCATATTGTCCACGGCGCTCATGAACCAATTCGAGTAAATGCCTTATGTAAATATACTCCTAACCATGAGGGGCCGGTTTGATGTGAGCAGGTGCACCTCGCTCTCCTCATCAAAATTCAGTAGGTTGGGCACTTAGCAGGGCAGCAGGTGTTTCTTTGCTTTCTTTGGCTGTAGGGAGGAACCGAGGGCAGCTATAGTGCTAATGAAGCGTGATAACTAGGAAGGAATCCACTGATAGTAGTGATAACTGTTGATGTGATTTTTTTCTCCCCAAAGCCTTTGGCACGTGTCAGAAAATGTTCATCTGCAAGGCTGCTGCAAAAACCACTGCTGATATTAACATTTTTCAAATCTGCTCTTTTCCAAACATGCTAAGTGCTATAAGTAAATCTGCCCTCTGTGTGCCTTGGCTGCTTATAGCACCTCCTCTGCAGAGTGGCCAAAGATACAAGCACACACTCAACCTGGCCCAACCTGGGGAGGATGCAGCTGCAGGGACTCCCAGAGCGACGTCAGAAGAAGGCCTGCGTGCGTGTGTGTGTGTATGTGTGTGTACACTCTCTCGACACAGAGGTTCCTGTTTCCATCTGTATTTGCTCCATAGATACTGAGAGATATGGTACAGAATGTAAATAACCAGCAGTCAGCTGTTTTTTTTTTTTTTATTAGTCACTTATATTAGGAATTATTCTAGATTTACATCACGATGTTAAGTGACTTATTACATACATACATACATATATACATACATACATACATATATATATATGTATGTTACAGGCAATGTATAGAAACCCGGCATTCTATAGAATACCTAGACAATTTATACAATCCCTGTCATTTTTAGGCAAAGTATGAAATATCTGCTTTGTTCTGTACTTTTCCTAGGCATTATAAAGAATGACAATAACTGCTCAGGCAAAGTGTGAAAGGCATTTGTTATTTTGGCAGGTTTGGTAGGTTTGGGGTTAGGGTTAGTGTTATGTTTAGGGTTACAGTTATGGTGGGAAAGCATATTCTAGACTCTGCCTGTTTGTCATTAGGTATTCTATAGAATGACTAGGAAATGTATGAAATATGATTTATTTCATACTTTGACGACCCCTTGACGACCCATTTTCGGCATTGTATACAATGCCTAGGTATTCTATAGAATGCGGGTTTTTATATATTGCCTGTAACATATATATATATATATATATACACACACACAAACAATAAACCCCCCGTATTCGTGAGGGTTAGGGACCAGAACCTACCGCGAATAGCGCAAATCCACGAATACTTGTAACCCCTCCTAAAAGTGCTTATAAGTACCTAGTTTGATGGTTAAATCCAACCATATGCCTTAAACCATCATCCTTAACACTTCAGAAACACGTGTAAAGCCAGAAAATAGAAAATAAAGTTTACTCTCTATCACTATCTCCTTCTCTATCTCATTCTCTCTCATTCTCTCTCTCTCTCTCGCTCTCTAAGAGCCGCTTACACTTTGCCACTTACACTTTGTGCTGGAAGCCTGAGAAGAAGCTGGGCATTTAGGGGGCATCTTAGGGGTAAAAGAAAAGCAAAACTAGTCAGGTCTACAGCTCCCGCAAAAGTGGCTGTGTGTTGTGAGGATCAGCCAATGAAAGCTGGCCTTGAAAGCGGCCATCCGAACGCCAGCCAATAGCATTCGAATATTGGAGCAAGCACGTACCCAACTGAATATGTTCTAGAGAACAAACCGCGAATTTGTGGGTTCTCTGCGAATAACAAGTAGATATGTTCTAGAGAAAATTCCGCAAATATGTGAATCTGCGAATGCTGAACCGCGAATAGGCGGGCGTTTATATATATATATAATATGTAAACACCCTATCTGTTAGTGGCGGACTGTGCATTTCACACCTAGGCCTTCAGCAATGCTTCGTCTGAATCAATATACCCTCAGAATCTAAGTTATGGTTATAAAAACCATTTAATATGCAGAAATACAGTATAAAGAGCCATTGCATCACAGACAGATATCTCCTGTAGCCTATAAATGCTTCTATTGAATAAACAAATCAGGGGTGAACAAGCCTCCTTCTATTGCAGCTACCGCCGCGACACACATAAAAAACATCAATAATAACCTCATAAACTTAAAATATTGTTTAGGAAAATAGCAACATTTTACTCACCAAAAAAAATTTATTATTTGTAAACAAAATCCATCCTCTCTTTCCTCAAAAACATCAAGATGTGTGTTTCAGTGTCATCAAGATGTCCTATCACCATCAAAGCTAATGTTAACCAATCTAGACTATCCAATCAACGAGTCTGAATAAGGTGACCATAAGCCTGCTAGAGGGCCCTGTTGACACGAACTCAAAATCTGTTTGGTTGACGCAACAGTTTCATTGACACTTATTTTGTCGGATGAGGGGGGGGTGGCCTGCAGAATGGATTGTGAAGGCCTCGGGCAGTCTTCTTTGACCTTGTCTGGCAACAACTGATGGCTGAAATTAAATTTTGTTAAATGCTTTATTATGAAATATATGTCTGGAAACAGCATAACCATTGGAAAAGCTATAAATGGAAGCAGACAAACAATTTGGAATTATTTAATAAGTATTCATGGACAAAATAAAATTAACATCAGTTTGTGATTCAGATATTTGTTAGGCCAGCAGAGAAGGCCCTGATGGCCCACTACTGCAATCTATACATGACTACACTCATTGTGCGTTTTATCAGCTCCACTTGATATATAGTTACACTTTGTTAGTCTCCTATCACCCTGTTCTTCGCTGCAAAGTGCACCTGTATGGTCTGTAGCTGATACAATGGACAATGAGTGTAGATGCAAGGTCTGTGTACCTAATGAAGTGGCCAGTGAGTGTATATTGGACATATAATCCTATATCCTGACATATATAAAAAAGTTTGCGTGAGAAGGAAATAGGTTGTACTGCTAATCTGAATAGACTCTGCTTGTATAGACGACACTTAAGGCTGTCAGTTGTTGTTTAACGAAAAGAGAGAAATCGAGTAGACAGAAAGGAAGAAAGGTGTCGTGTTGTCTATGTGTGTGAGAAAGAGAGAAAGTGAGAGAATGGACTCTAAAGCACTCTAAAAACCAGTCAGCGAGACGGTAAACACCGCTAGGCGAGTGACGGAGCCGGATCGGAATCATCTCCCTCACGGCAGGAGCCCTGCCTCACTTCCATTATCCTTCTGCAGGAAAATTACCCACCGGCCACTGGGGTCTGTAATATTCCCAGCATCTATCTCACTGCCCTTCTTGTTCTCTCTCATCTCTCTCTGTTTCTCTACCCTCCCCCTTTCTACCCACTCAGAAGGCTGACAGTATGGAGGTTGGGGGGTGAATTGGAAAAACACAGGGTGTAGTGGTAACAAGTGCCCTCGGGTAATGACAGCTTTGCCTGGGCTGTAATTTACCCCTCGTGTTGGACTCGCTCAGCCGTGGAGGAGAACAGGGCCTTTGCCAATGAAGCCATTTCGCTCTACGGCCGCCGTTTTTTCTCCCGCCATCGCTGAGGCCTGTGCCGCTTACTAACAGGGCCAAAAGCGCCAGCGTGTTGGCTGCCTGTAATGGTTATCGCGCCTGTCTCTCATGGTTTGCCTAGTTAAGCGCTAATGTAATGAGGGTAGTTGGGAGGGGCTGGGTGGGCGGTTCTGTCTTAAATGGAGCCAAAACAACCGTGGACTGACTCTCTGTAAGGCATGAGAGACTTTGGGATATATAAGGACCCTAAATCACTATTGTATGTGCTAAAGTAACACTGATTGGTCATGGTTTATAGGCTGATTTATAAAACAGTCGATTTGCCACATTACTGAACATGACTCTTGGAACTGCTTGGAATTAAACAGATTTTTTTTTGTAAAATGGTTATGGTTGTGCTTGGTTATGCTGCTTCTGATGAGAGCTGATACTGAACTGATTGTTTATAGACTAATATCTCGAATTCTAGTATGCAGTTTTTAAGGTTGTTTATGAACTAATATCTCATATTATTAATAGTGCTTATTGAGATTGTTTATAGACTAATATCTCTATTAATAGTGTTTATTAAGGTAGTTTGTGGATTAATACCGCCAATTCTACTTTGCAGTGTTTAAGGTTGTTTATGGACTAATATCTCATATTATTAATAGTGCTTATTGATATTGTTTATAGACTAATATCTCTATTAATAGTGTTTATTAAGGTAGTTTGTGGATTAATACCGCCAATTCTACTTTGCAGTTTTTAAGGTTGTTTATGAACTAATATCTCATATTATTAATAGTGCTTATTGAGATTGTTTATAGACTAATATCTCTATTAATAGTGTTTATTAAGGTAGTTTGTGGATTAATACCACCAATTCTACTTTGCAGTGTTTAAGGTTGTTTATGGACTAATATCTCATATTATTAATAGTGCTTATTGATATTGTTTATAGACTAATATCTCTATTAATAGTGTTTATTAAGGTAGTTTGTGGATTAATACCGCCAATTCTACTTTGCAGTGTTTAAGGTTGTTTATGGACTAATATCTCATATTATTAATAGTGTTTATTGATATAATTTGTGGCTTAATATCTCTTATTAATAGTGTTTATGGAAGTTGTTTATGGACTAATATCTCCTATTATTAATAGTGCTTATTGAGGTTGTTTTGGACTAATATCTTTAATTCTTATATGCAGTATTTGTTAATATTATTTATGGACTAATATCTCCTATTATTAATAGTGTTTATTCAGGTAGTTTGTGGATTAATATATCTTATTAATAGTGTTTATGAAAGTTATTTATGGACTAATATCTCCAATTCTAATATGCAGGGTTTGTTAAGGTCGGTTACTGACTAATATTCCCTATGATTAATGGTGTTTATGGAACTTGATTATGGACTAATATCTCCAATTCTAGTATGCAGTGTTTAAGGTTGTTTATGGACTAATCTCCTATTATTAATAGTGTTTATTGATGTAATTTGTGGATTAATATCTCTTTTTAATAGTGTTGATGGAAGTGGTTTATGGACTAATATGGACTCTTATTATTAATAATGCTTTTTGAGGTTGTTTATAGACTAATAATTTCGCTGTACTTGTACCTGTGCACTGACAATAACATTGATTCTGATAATATCTCCAATTCTAGTATGCAGTATTTAAGGTTATTTATGGACTAATATCTCCTATTATTAATAGTGTTTATTGAGGTAGTTTGTGGATTAATACCTTCAATTCTAGTATGCAGTGTTTAAGGTTGTTTATGGGCTAATGTCTCTTATTATTTATAGTGTTTATTGAGTTTGTTTATAGACTCATATCTCCAATTCTAGTGTACAGAGGTTTTGTTGAGGCTGTTTATGGAGGAATATCTCCTATTATTAACATTGTTTACTGAGGTAATTTATGGACTAATATATCCTGTTCTGGTTATTAATAGCATTTATTGAGATTGTTCATAGACTAATATTTCCTATTTTAATAGCATTTGTTGAGGTTGATATTTCTATGTTCCAGGACATTTTGCACAATATAAGTACTAAACGTTTGGGAGACAACAGGTGCACTAAAGTCTAGAAGCTTTTTGTCAACAACATGTGGGAGACACCAAAACTGAATTAAAAAGCATTAACACCGTTCTACCTCACACTGAACACAGAGTATCTGGAGCAGCAGTATTTGTGAACTGTATTATAGTCTCCATTAAAACTGGTTTGTAATGGAAAATTCGTCAGCTGTAGTTTTTTTTTATATTTTAACAGCTCATATCAATTATTAGCTGATGTCATCATTAGAAAGGAGGTGATGTCAGTGTCTGCTCTTCTGCTGATGGACCCACTGTGAAAAAGAGAGGCTTGTTCCCGTAATGATGATGCGAATGCTTATGGAAAGCAATGCATTATAAATACGTTAGTAGTTTTGTCCCCTAGTATGTATGGCTTGTGGATGCTGTAAGTAGGCGCTCTTGTGTGAGACCACATCTCATCCTTCTCAAGACCACTGTCAAGTTCCAGTACACATCAACCTGCTGCAGAATCCCGTAAACTCTCCAATGCAACCCTCAGACTCATTCTGTGTGTGTGTGTGTTCCTACATTAGCACATTAAAGCAGCGCAGACAGGGGACAGGGAAAGAGGCCAGCGGCGGAAACGCTGCCCGGTTCTTGCTGGCTGTAGGCCAGAGGGGTTTCTAATGGCTGACCTGGCCCCTCATTACCGCCTGTTAAACCCCTGACCCGCCTCTGACACCCCCCTCCCCCGCCCCCTATCACCACTACTCACACACAGACTGTTCTTGGCAGCCATGCACGGCACATCCAATCAATTTCTCTTAATAGGTGTGTGATTGTCTGCTCGTGGTGTATATTAATGTGGGGAACACCCTGGAAAGTGGCCATAAATCTGATTGGACTGGGGAAAGCACATCTGTTTATAGGCAGCTGAATGGATGGATGGATAGATGGATTGGCGAATGGATGGGCAGTTGGTTAATCTGACAGACTGACAAATGGTGGACAAAATGGTGAGTCCTGAGTCATTCTGTACACTGTATGGAAAAGAAACACAAATGGATTGGGGGGGGGGGTTTGATTGGCCTAAACGCTGACTTGGATCAAGATTCACAGTAAGCAAAGGGATCAGGATGTGATGAAAACAAACAAAAGCGAGAAAGTCCCTGTGGTTGACCGTGTCAGTGTGGACAGATGGCCATCTGACCTGAGATCAGGGTGGGCCTGACTCACTGCATAATCGAGCAGCTGTCCAACCGGACGTCAGCCACACACACATGACCCACAGGAATTTCTGTCATTCATCATCTCTCTCTCTCTCTCTCTCTCTCTCTCTCTCTTTTGCATCCTCTTTCTTCTCTTCTCCATTCTCTTTTTTCTCTTTCCCCTTTCTTTCTTCCCCTTCTCTTTATCTACCTTCGTTCTTTCTCTCTCCCTCGCCCCACTTTCTGTCTCGCTTTCCAATTCTAATCAGAGGAAATTTGTGAGTTAAATCAAATTCAAATATCATGAGTCTCTGAATAAACTTGCCATTATCCAATAGCTCATTGAAAAGAAAGTGTGTGCGCTGAAGCACTTTTGCCCTCCAGTGCTGGCTTCCAACTGTGTTAAAGCACTGTGACAAATATCCACTCTAGGCTTCTGTACATGGCCTTGACGCATGCCATCAAAATGTCCAAGCAACACGAGGAGAAAGCTTCACCATTATGTTGATGCCATATACATGATGCCATGTATGTTGATGCCAGTCTATAGGCTGTGTATTGGTTTTGTTTCACCGTGAATGCACGATTAACACTCCCAGCTATGCCTTTAAAAAGGTGTTGAAACAAATATAGATGATGAAATATGTTTATTAACCACAACAAAACTCCAAGGAATGCTGGGAAGCACACATTAGCCAACACCTTTCCAGTATGTTCTGTAAATAACAGCTAATTACTGTAAAATTTGACCTGTTCAACTCTTTGAAGAGAAACTTTTCTGTTATTAATAAAATATATAAAAAATTATATTTTGTGAGAAAATGTAAAAAATATAATAAAATTCTGTTATATATAAAAATGTTATTTTTCACAGTGACCTGCTGTATTTAGTCAGTACAGTAAATGTATTTGTTGTATTTATTGTTTTTGGATATTTTTGTGCAAAAAAAAAAATCGATCGTTTTTTCTATGTGACAATATTTGAACCTTTCTGTGTTGCTTAGAATTAAGGCTGTTTTTTGTTACTGTGTCTTTAAGATTCATATATGTAAATGATATGGAAATCTTCTTTGCCCTGTTTCCCAAAAGCTACATAGTGTTAAGAACATCTTATCTGCTAGAGAGAGTGCTTAATGTGATGCTTGCTCTACCATTTAACGATGATCTTCATGCCAAGATGCTTTTGGGAAGCCTAGCCCTGATTGGTTGTGCTATATTTTCAAAAGCAGTCCAGACTGAAACACTCATCGCTCAAATGTTGCTCCTTAAGCTTTTGTGAGACTTAATAGAGATTCTCCTAAAATCAGTTAATTGGAATAACACGAGACAAAAAAAGAGGTACTATATTGAAATTTGTAGTGGGCTTAGTGTAATGTAGTGGCCCTGCCCAGCGCCGGGCAATTGGGGAGTGATTTTTGGAAGCCTCATAATAATGCATAGTAAAGCAACTTTTTTTTTCCCCAAAATATGATTATTACATTCAAGTGTAAAGTGAAAGTGACACATTAGTCAATGTCCTTGCACACAGAGTGAATTTACTTCTGCATTTAACCCATCTATGCAGTGAAACACACATACACACACTAGTACTGTTGAAGTCGAGACCAGTTGACTCAAGTTCAAGTGAACACCAAGACTTTTAGTAGTCGAGCCCAAGTCAAGACCAAGACTTTTAATAGTCGAGCCCAAGTCAAGGTCAAGACTTTTAGTAGTCGAGCCCAAGCCAAAACCAAGACTTTTAGTAGTCGAGCCCAAGTCAAAACCAAGACTTTGAGTAGTCGAGCCCAAGTCAAGGTCAAGACTTTAGTAATTGAGCCTAAGTCAAGACCAAGACTTTTAGTAGTCGAGCCCAAGTCAAAGTCAAGACTTTAGTAATTGAGCCTAAGTCAAAACCAAGACTTTTAGTAGCCGAGCCCAAGTCAAGGTCAAGACTTTAGTAATTGAGCCTAAGTCAAAACCAAGACTTTTAGTAGTCGAGTCCAAGTGAACACCAAGACTTTTAGTAGTCGAGCCCAAGTCAAGACCAAGACTTTGAGTGGTCGAGCCCAAGTCAAGGTCAAGACTTGAGTAATTGAGCCCAAGTCAAGACCAAGACTTTTAGTAGTCGAGCCCAAGTCAAGGTCAAGACTTTAGTAATTGAGCCTAAGTCAAAACCAAGACTTTTAGTAGCCGAGCCCAAGTCAAGGTCAAGACTTTAGTAATTGAGCCTAAGTCAAGACCAATACTTTAGTAGTTGAATCCAAGTGAAGACCAAGACTGGGAGTGTCTGAGACTGAGAACAGATTAAATTTTTTCATCATATAAAAATAAAAGGGTAACACTTTATAATAACTTTCATTAATAGATCATTAAAAATTAATAACAAATCATTAGTTCATGAGAATTTCATTAACAAATTATTTACTAATTATTTATTAATGATTTATTAACATTTGCAAAAATGAATACAATCATTAGTAACTACATGAACTGTCATTTATAAGAAAAATTTTCATGTTCAAATTCTCGTGAATTAATGACTCGTTCACAGTTATTAATCATTAGTTAATCACTTAATCTGTTCTCAGTCTCAGACACTCCCAGTCTTGGTCTTCACTTGGATTCGACTACTAAATTCATTTGTAATTCATTGCACATTCAATGTAAATTATATAAATAAATAAATATTATTTCACATTTTTTATTTTCATATATTATTATTTTATATTATTATTTCAAATGCAACATGAAATAATATTAAGCCTACATGATTATTTATTATAGACTGTTAGTCAACCTGAGTGCAGATTTGATTTAGGCATGTAGAGAAATGACTGATTTATATTGTTTGAATTGATTGTTTATATCTAATAATGACAAAAATATTTCCCCTCAGCTACTGTATTATCCTCAAAATATCACGACTGTATTCTTCTAACTTTGCGACTTTATTCTCAAAGTATTACAACTTTATTCTTAAAGTGATTTTTTTTATTTTTAAGTGGTCTTTAAATACTGTTCTACCTAAGATTAGGTTGAGAAGGCTCCATCTGTAGTCTTGCAAACAGGCTCCTGACTGGGCAAAATCCCTATTCCTAACAGAAGCCCCTTGCTGGGCAGATCTGTAACCCACACTGAAGTGCGTCATTAACATTGACCTTTGTGATAAGAAAATCATTCCATTTCATGAATACTTGTTAGTAATGCTGTTACTTACAGTACAGTACTACTCATTATATTACATAACAAAGCATAATAAAAGATCATTGCGGACTCATCATCATGGATTCGGCAGGGCTTGACAACAAAGTCCACGTCACCCCAAGACCGAGACAAAACAGAGTCTACACAAGGTCGAGGTTGAGACCGCTAATTTATGGTCTTGAGGCCAAGACCAGACTCTAGTACTACAACTCTACAATAGGGGGCAGTGAGCACACTTGCCTGGAGAGGTGGGCAGTCCTCTCAGCCCAGGGAGCAGTCGGGGGTTAGGGCAAATGAGTTGGGTCTTGTGCTTGAACCAGCAAGCCCATGGCTGCCCAGAGGACCACCTTTCAGAGCAGGAGAACCAAGAGCATTTACTGAAGTGAAGGAATTGATGTTTTAAACAAATCTGGAAGAGAAATGTGTAGATACAGATATACTGGTCCTTCATGTCAGAACTAATGAAACGTCTGTACATGCAATAAATCTCTCTCTCTCTCTCTCTCTCTCTCTCTCTCTCTCTCTCTCTCTCAGCCCAGCGGCAGGACTCAGGCTGCCCCTATCAATTATTAACAAACACAATTACCATCCAGTCAGCCAGTCAGTTATTTCACCTCATGGTTGACATTTCGAAACAGAGACCGAGCCAATCGTGAGAGAGAGAGAGAGAGAGAGCGGGTGAGAGAGATGTATGTGTGAAAGGAAATTGCAGTGAACACACAGCACTAGGGATGGAGTGAGTCAGAGAGTCAGAGTGTGGCCATGCTATTGAGCCCCTCATTCTCCGCCAATGAATGGCGGTCCGTCATGGCTTACCATCAATTCCCTCTAATGCACCTGTACCTCAAGCTCAATTTCACAGTAAGGCTGAGTCAACTAAAATGTATTAGTTTATTAATGTCTTAGCTCTCATTGCCCTCCTGCCTAAAATGATATGATTTCCACAATTATTTGCCTATTATTATTATTTTTCACTCCTGCCTGATTGTTTTTGAAGAGAACATATTAGTCATGTTGACATGGGACCTGATTTAATTTGAAAGCACTCGGCTACTCGGCTGCCCAGTGAACCTCGGGCTTATTTGTTGTATAATAAACACTTTACGTGTAATTAGATGGCTGCCGGAGCAGCTTCCCTCAATTCGTTTCCGATTTGTAACTACCTCAACGTATCCACACTGCAGCAGCACAGAAACACTCAGTAACACATGCTTCCATTACCTGTGAGCTTTCTGCTCCGGGCGCCGCACTCACTCTGGAAAACAAGTCGCGAGCGCCACTGCAATTACCTCTAATGGGTAATTGCACAGGCGGGATAATTATATACAATTTTGATGTCTGAAGGGGACCACTTATTGAATTTGATCATAATACTGGCATTGAACTTACGCCTGCTGCCTTGATCCTTTCTATCAAGCTTTGTTAACCGAGTGTGTTTTGAAAGGCTGATGTCTAACGTGTAAGGATACACACACATACTTTTGGGCCAAAAATCATTGGTCAAACACAATACAAGAGCCCTTCAGCAGCTCTGTTTATACTTGACCAAATATGTCAAGCTGTACCATGGACATCTTGAGAACTCTTCTGTTTGCAGAATTATTACAAATAATTGCAGAAGTGATAAAAAATTCATTTCCTCATAAGCCTCAAAAGTGGGAGTATATTTTGGTAAAATGTGGGATTTTAGCTTAAGTTACTTCTTAGTTAAATACATCATGTGTATGGCATTAAATTTTATGATTAAGGTACTTGTAAAAAATTAGGTAACACTTTATAATAACTTTCATTAATAGCTCATTAACTAATGATTAATAACTGTGAACAAATCATTAGTTCATGAGAATATTATTAACAAATGATTTACTAATGATTTATTAATGATTTGTTAACATTTGCAAAAATGAATACAATCATTAGTAACTACATGAACTGTCGTTTATAAACATTTGTTCATGTTCAAATTCTCATGAACTAATTATTTGTTCACAGTTATTAATCATTAGTTAATGGCTTGTTAATCAAAGTTATTAATAAGTGTTACCAAAAATTAATAGTATAGTAACAATAGTAACAATATAAATCCATTGGCTTTTCACAGAATAATAGAATAATCCAATTATATCTTCATTGCTTTGAAAAGGGTAATGAAACATATTCATAGGAAGTGTGAGCAGCTGCATTTTTTTTTCAAGGTGGCAATAATAAATGCATGAAATAGTTGACTTGGATAACCCTCCAGTAAATCTACAGATGTGCAAATTATTAACAAACTATCTGGTGATTCTCAGCAGCATCAGGGTTACCACAAATTCACACTTTATGGTTTTCTCACGAGTAAAAGTCAAAAAATAGACCCAGTGAGTAAAACATGGCTGGAAAGAAGTTCTTCTGCTTAGACGAGTGTAAAACATCCAGCGCAGCCGGTTTGGATTGAAACACTGATGAAAATGCAAACACATCTGTTCCATCAAACAGACAAGTACAGAAAAGCATCTGGTCTGAATCAGCCTTTAGAGTTGAGATTAGGACCAAGGTTAGATTTACGACTCGGGTTTTGGGTTGAGCTGAAGTTTAAGGTTATGTTTAGGGGCAAGTTTACAAATTGGGAATTGAATTGAATGATTGCAAGATAATCAATACATTCAGGATATCTACAACACACCATCCAAGTAAAGTTTGGGAAAAACAAAGTTTTCATAACTTTTTAACCCTCTGGAGTCAGATCTCCGGCATATTAATGAAATTTCGCGTAAACACTGCAAGATTTTATCCTAGAAACAAAATTAAACATACCCCAGAAACCTTAAAGGGTCTACTTTTCAAATATATTTATATAGCTTGAATTAAAATATACTTTTAGATATTTGTGAGAGGAGCATAAATAAACAGAGAGCGAGTCAGACAGCTGCAGATTTTTTCACATCAAATGATGTAATCTGTCATATGATAATGACATGGGAATTCCAGACATTCCATTAGTGGGTTCCATGGAATATGGAATGCGAATTGAACAATAGACCTCTCACCTGATTGTTCACACCTATCTCATAAATATTCAATGTAGGGTTAGTGGCTCCTCACATTTGTTAAGCTTTAGAAATAAACTCACATACAATTTCTAAAACTTGTAATGGTCAGTGTGTAGCCAACACCTCTGTTTATTCAGTTTTGAGTTCAAAAGTCTTTGCTAGAAATGTTTAGTTGTATTTTCACAATATGTGATCCCGCCAGGGAAAACCAGGCCAAAGTCACTGGGCAATTTACTGAGATATCATGTCAATATCGTGTCACTCGCATTAGCAACAAAACTTAGCCACTCGGTATTATTGCTGTAAATGGAAGATAATAGTCTCAGATATCTATTGTAGTACATATTTTGATCAAAAACAAAACTTAAATTCACAAAAAAGTTGTTTTGAAAAAAAAAAACTAATTTTGAAAAAAAAAAAAAGACTTGGCCTGGTTTTCCCTGGCGGAGTCAGACATATCAGAACATCTGAAAATACATCTATTTTTGGAAAGTCTAAGTTTCTAGCAGATTTAATAAAAAATTTGATTTATGAGACTCTTACTGTTTTGACACTGTTGTTGCTGAGATTGTGCTGAACAAAAACCTGTGTAACACTTTGGAAACAAATCATTTTAGATGGGTGTAATTCGTAAAAAAGTCAAGCCATGTCAGACTACATCAGAGTGTCTGAAAAGCCCTCAGACTCCAGAGGGCTAAATTGATTCAGAAATGATATGTGAAACATTATTGAGATACTGTTGAGATTCTATGTTGTTTCTTGTGGGTCTGTTTTTGATGTAGCACTTCAATTGTCACAATAGCTCACTTAAAATAGCTGTTTTGATCAGTTTCTTTGTCAGTCAAATACCATTTATTGTCAAAGTAGGTGGTTCTTGGTCACCGAAAGCAATCGGCACTGTTCATGGCTTAGTTTAGAATTCCCTGCATGATTAAACATATAAGATTAATCCCATTTTTGAAAATGTTTGTCAGGAGAAACCTCTTGCCAGCAGTGCTGCTTAGTTTGTCTTTAGGTACCTCTCTAACCATAAGATGTCCTCTTAAGTCTTTGTGCAAGGGTTTCATCTGAAGAGTCTATAGATGTACTGCTTTATTACTCAACACTCCACTGCTCAAACTCTCACCTGGCCTTCCTCACACTTTAAAAAACCTCTTGGCTAATGAGAAGTATAGCCTGGTGCCACTTTGCCCTCAGTCTAGGTGCACAAGCAGAAAGATAGAGTGGTTTAGAGTGATGGAAAAGTCAGCAGTGTAGCCTGAAGATATAGGTATGATATTTATTTCCTACACATACAGTGAGGAAAATAAGTATTTCAACACCCTGCAAATTTGCAAAGTTCTCCCACTTAGAAATCATGGAGGGGTCTGAAATGTTCATCTTAGGTGCATGTCCACTGTGAGAGACATAATCTAAAAGAAAAAATCCAGAAATCACAATGTATGATTTTTTAACAATGTATTTGTGTGTTACTGCTGCAAATAAGTATTTGAACACCTGTGAAAATCAGTGTTAATAATTGGTACAGTAGCCTTTACAGAGGTCAAACGTTTCCTGTAGTTTTTCATCAGGTTTGCACACACTGCATATTGAATACTTCCATGATCACACAAAAACTGTAAACACTGTAATTTTATTCAGCTATGGAGGCCTTGAGATGATATGGTTATTATTTTATTTATTTGTATGGTCATTTTATGATAATTACTATATTTGGCACCCCATATGATGATAATTTGAGGTCACTAATTTATATTTTGCTAGGAAAGGACCACATAATGTGACACAATGAAGATATTTAACACACTATGAATATCTCACTGTTACAGCCATACTCATAGGCTACCGTAAAATATATTCAACACTCCTGTGACAGTTTGGTGCTACTCTTGCTAATTTTGTGCCCATATTGTTTTATGCTTTAACTTTGCCTGGACAATAGTATGATGTAATCAGATTTCAGCATTGATTGACAAATAAGACAATAAAGAAATAAGAAAATATTGCCAATTTGGGAACTAAGCAATGCACATATGCAATGTTTTTACTTTTATAACAGTGGGATATGATGAAGGAGTGGCTGCTAGATTAGTTACATTAGTCCTTCATAGCTTCCATGCCATGAAATTCAATTAGATTACGGGGGGGGGGGGTGCTATTAGCATGCATGTTGCTTTCCTGTGTATCTTTACTGTATTGTGTGAAGAAGAAACATGCACCGGTGAAACACCAGAAGAGTCAACGTCTGAACTAGGGAGGCGGGGGAGAATCTCCTATGAGGGTAAAGTGACCCCCAGTAAGGGGGTCAGAGGGACCCTCCTAAACTCACATTCTTTCAAATGAGCACATCACCCTCAGACTGACATTCATTTGCAGTAGAGTAGAATTATACTTAATATATAGCTTATTGACAGTGTTCAGCACTTTATGTACATTACCCATTATTAGGATATAAAAACCTTACTCCTTAGGGTCAGATCCAGGGTCAGAAAGTATGTGTAGACCAACCTTGCAGACAGTGGCTCACCCAGAACCATAATGGAGCAAAGTGCACACTAATACTTCAAGCTGCCTCATTATCACACTGTTTGCCTGTCATGTGCAGCCATTTCAGCTCTGAGTGATCTAGCAGGGGTCGAAGGATATTAATCTGAGCCTGGTTAATGGAGGAGAGAGTGAGTGTAGGAGGGAGTCTGTCTGGCTCAGGATTACTGGCTCCAATACAGTGGCAACACTAAGTGGCTACGCTAAACCTTTGGGACATATAGACTGATTGCATGTCATTTATTTATTTACATAGCAGTTATTTATAAAGAAAATCCCAGCTGAATATTTGTGCCCAATTGTGTATTTAGCATATTTTTTCTTTAGCATAGCCTTTATTTAGCAGAGACTCTGTTATTTGTAATACTGCTACCATTATGCTTGCATGTGTTAGCATTGCTAATCGCTATATAAGTAACCTTTCTGCTTTTAAATCTCAGTTGTTATAGAAATAACGCTGCAGTGTGAATCTGGTACACAATGCTAAAAGTTTCTTTAAATAACTCAAGCCAATTTCTGCCATCGTCCTGAGCCAAAATGCTAGCAATTATGGCTAGCATAGCTAATAAACCAGTTTGCAGTTCTACAGGGATTTGCTATTAAGGCAGTTAATGTAGCTAATCATTCAGTTACATAGCTATGAAACAATCCATTGTTAATTCTCTGATTTCACTCAGATTTTGTTTATTCTATCATGATGTGCAGAATTATTAGAAATAATAATTGTATTATTATGCACTGTATTAAAGAGAGGATGACCAGGGCCATGTATTATGAGATTTTGGGGAAAAACCTCCTTCCCTCAGTTAGAGCATTGAAGATGGGTCGTGGCTGGGTCTTCCAACATGACAAGGACCCAAAGCACACAGCCAGGATAACCAAGGAGTGGCTCCGTAAGAAGCATATCAAATTTCTGGAGTGGCCTAGCCAGTCTCCAGACCTAAACCCTATAGAACATTTTTGGAGGGAGCTCAAACTCCGTGTTTCTCAGCGACAGACCAGAAACCTGGCTGATCTGGAGAAGATCTGTGTGGAGGAATGGGCCACAATCCCTGCTGCAGTGTGTGCAAACCTGGTGAAAAACTACAGGAAACGTTTGACCTCTGTAAAGGCTACTGTACCAAATATTAACACTGATGTTCACAGGTGTTCAAATACTTATTTACAGCAGTAACACAAATAAATTATTAAAAAATCATACATTGTGATTTCTGGATTTTTTCTTTTAGATTATGTCTCTCACAGTGGACATGCACCTAAGATGAAAATGTCAGACCCGTCCATGATTTCTAAGTGGGAGAACTTGCAAATTCGCAGGGTGTTCAAATACTTATTTTCCTCACTGTATGTATTGAATACTTCCATGATCACACAAAAACTGTAAACACTCAGATTTTGTTTATATTATTGTGATGTGCAGAATTATTAGAAAAAGACATATTTAGAAACATTCCCAGCAAAAAAAAAAGAATTATTATTATTATTATTATTATTATGAAGTGCTTCCAAATCAAAACTATATAGATCCTTGTGCAGGTCATGACTGAAGTGCCCTTGAGCTTGAACCCCCAACTGCTCCCCGGGCATCGTGGATAGGGCTGCCCACTACTTTGGGCACATGTTCTCACAGCCTACTGTGTTCACTAGTGTGTGTTTCACTGCATGGATGGGTTAAATGAGGAGGTCAAATTACGTTGTGTGCAATCACATTGACAAAAAAATTCATCTAATCTTCTGTTTGGGTCTTCAGGTTTCTTAACAGCTTGTTTATGATTCCTGTGATTGTATCCATTCATCTTGTCTTCCTCTTTTATATTCAACAGCTCACTTTGTCTTCTCAAAATAAGAGATCTTCAGTTTGGTCATCTGGGCTTTGAGGTTTGGTTTTGTTACGGAAAAATTTGGTTGTTTTCTTTGCTGTCAAAGGTTCTCTTTTCTTTTTCATGACCTTTGTCTTCTTTATATTCAGCTGAAATCCCATATTTTCACTTTGTTCTTTAACTTTCATTGCAACGGCCTTCTGGTTCTTCTTGAATTTCTTCTATGACTGTTTTATCATCTGCATATTGATGTTTATTGATGTTTTTTCCATCAATTTCAAATCCTTCATCACCTTCCTGCATGACAGCTTTTCTTATTATACTGTATGCTCATTGTACAAGTTGAACAAGTATGGTTACAGCCTTGTTTTAGCCTCTAAAAGTATTTTCTATGTTCTTGTATTTGTGCCTTTAAATAAAATAGTGTTCCAAAATTCAGTTGAATTGGCACATACACACATTTGCATTTTTGCACCTGTACCAACTGTAATATATTTAAAATTACATTTTAATCACCACTTACCATCATGTTGCATTGGTGACCACCTTGACCCTTTACTTGACCCTGTTGTTGGCCAGCGCTCTTAGCAAGGAGACCTGTCGAGGCTGACCTGCTCTCAGAGCTGGATAATGAGGTGTAGTGCATGGGTGAATGAGACTCACTCTGGCTGCTTTAACACTCTTTAAAAACAGTCAGAGTTCTTCCTGCACTGATTCAGCTTCAGACCTGCACACATCGCCATGCACACAGCCGCCTCTACTGACCAAGACTGACCATCTGCTCGCACAGGAAGGGTGAGCATCTGTACGAAGACTGCATAGTGTGGATGAGTGCATGCTGTGTACTTTGTAAAATTAACTTCTGTAGAAATTAAGATTCTGAACTTCTAATCTGCCAATCTGGGGTCTGTGTGTGTGTGTGTGTGTGTGTATATGTGTGTGTGTGTTTGAGGTTTTTCCTGTGTGTTTGTATGTTTTTGCCTTTTGTGTGTGTGTGTGTGTGTGTGTGTGTGTGTGTGTGTGTGTTTGAGGTTTTTCCTGTGTGTTTGTATGTTTTTGCCTTTTGTTTGTGTGTGTGTGTGTGTGTGTGTGTGTGTGTGT
>BRDA01051485.1:0-20662 GCA_036984385.1 Crenuchus spilurus
AGGTGGTCTGTCTTTGGTTATACTGAGTTGTGAGGTGGTCTGTCTTTGGTTATACAGTGTTGTGAGGTGGTCTGTCTTCAATTATACTGAGTTGTAAGGTGGTCTGTTTTTTTGGTTATACTGAGTTGTGAGGTGGTCTGTCTTTGGTTATACTGAGTTGTGAGGCGGTCTGTCTTTGGTTATACTGAGTTGTGAGGTTGTCTGTCTTTGGTTATACTGAGTTGTGAGGTTGTCTGTCTGGTTATACAGTGTTGTGAGGTGGTCTGTCTTCAATTATACTGAGTTGTAAGATGGTCTGTTTTTTTGGTTATACTGAGTTGTGAGGTGGTCTGTCTTTGGTTATACTGAGTTGTGAGGCGGTCTGTCTTTGGTTATACTGAGTTGTGAGGTTGTCTGTCTTTGGTTATACTGAGTTGTGAGGTTGTCTGTCTGGTTATACAGTGTTGTGAGGTGGTCTGTCTTCAATTATACTGAGTTGTAAGATGGTCTGTTTTTTTGGTTATACTGAGTTGTGAGGTGGTCTGTCTTTGGTTATACTGAGTTGTGAGGCGGTCTGTCTTTGGTTATACTGAGTTGTGAGTTGGTCTGTCTTTGGTTATACTGAGTTGTAAGGCAGTCTGTCTTTGGTTATACTGAGTTGTGAGCTGATTTGTTTTTTGTTGTACAGAGTTGTGAGCTGGTTTGTCTTCTGCTGTACAGAGTTGTGAGCTGGTTTGTCTTCTGTTATACAGAGTTGTGAGCTGGTTTGTCTTCTGTTATACAGTGTTGTGAGATGGTCTGTCTTTGGTTTTACTGAGTTGTGAGGTGGTCTGTCTTTTGGTTATACAGTGTTGTGAAATGGTCTGTTTTTGGTATATTGGTAAGAGCATATACAGCAAAAAAAAAGTGCACACAATTTTTGTTCAGCATTAAAATATAAGCATGTGTATTATATTGTAAAGTCCGAAAATACATTTGAAGGCATATCCAGGCTCTTTTACAAAAAAAAATGTTGCATATACTTCATGAAGTTGCTGTATAAAATTAAAAATATTTGTACATGACATAAATAGAGAAAATATAAAAAAATACACTCGTTTTATTTTGCTTTACTTTCGATCGTCGGACGTGTCAACGTCATCACGTTGCATTTTACGTCATTACGTCGCATTTAACGTCATCACGTCGCGGTGGGGGACTGGCGAGGTAAGATGGCGGCGCCAGATGAGCAGGAATTATCTCAGGCTCAGACTGAGAAACTCCTCCAGTTTCAGGTAGCAACGGCTTAATTTTTTTTTACCTTCAACTAACATAAGATAAGCAAGGTCACACGCACTGTTAAGACTGTTAAGTGTTCGTAGTTACGCCTCGTCCACGTTATTTTATTTGACTGAAAGCGAGAAGTTCTCTGTAGCTAAGCTAAGCTAGCTGCCGTTACGAAGCTGTAGCCACCGCTGCTAACTAAGCTTATCATTTAACTCTGTAGACTACTGTACTACTGTTGGGTGATGTTTACATAATTTCTGCGTCAAATACGTGTGCATAAAATTGTAAAACCACAACAGTGATTAAATATACATTGTGTATATGTCTTGTGTAAGCTAAGTGCTCCCGTTTCATTAGCAGCTGTCAGTTGCCATCAACTTTGTTGGCTGAAACTTGCTAGCTGGTTACTCAGCAGGAAAGACATTTGTTCATTCTGTTGAACTGGTTTACATTAACATTTCTGTTTCCTGGATGAACCTCTGTGATTTGTGAACTCCTTAAACTCTCCAGTTTTCAGTTCGCTGTCTGATTTGTTGCTTCATGTGAATCGTTCTATGTGTACCGAGCTTTTATATGAGTGAGTCAAAATGATCAGCTGTCTAGCTGTAGAATTTATTTTAATCGCTGTTAAGAAAAGACAGTTATTTATCAAAATAATCTTCTTTGTTTTCAATACACTTTGCCCATCCATCAACACGCTTTTGTATTCCCTCATTAAAACATGTTTTTAGGTGATCTGTGAGACATGCATGCACCTCTTCGTCAAATATCCATCCTCGTATGGCTTCTCTCAGGAGACTCAGAAAACTGTTAGCTTCAGTTTAGCTTCAACTTTTTCTTGGTAGTTGATTGAGGATGTATCTTTTCTATACTCTTTTCTATAGTGATAAATACATGTCTGTCATCAGTAATGGTTCTTTTTAAGAAACTTTCACCTTAGAGTATTTCTCCACGTTTTGTTTGCAACAAATGACTGCACACTGCTGCTCTTTCATGCACATAAAAAGTGCCGTTATTTTGTTCCTCTGCAGCCATAAATTAACTGATGTAACACTCAGACCTGCACAGCGGTTATTATAGAGTTGGTGATCTAGTACACTACAAGTGTGGCTCTCTTTTTAACCATTTTTGACTCACCCTCTTGTAACTAGCTGCGTTTCAAAGAGAAAGTGTTCTGCTTATTTAGAATTCATAATTTTTAAGACATTTCTTTCATCTATTTATTTGTATAGTTATATTTACAAAATTAGAAGAGTTAAAGAAACAACGGTCTTCATTTAAATACAGACAGAATACAGAGAAAATCACATCTCTGAAAAATTAAGCGACCACTCAATCTCCAGACCTGACGACTGATAACCTCTAGAATGTGACCAATAGGAAGATGAATGGTCACAAAGCTTAGCTGCTTACATTTTTGTATCCAACAGTAACGTGAAAGACTGGTGGAGAGTGTGAAGAAATGAGACTTATTCCATCAAATATGGATTTCTGAACTGTTCTTAAGTTAAATATTAGTTTTGTGCTCTTAAATGAATGAGAGGGGTTTTTTTGCATTATTTGAGGTCTGAAGCTTTATATGATGTTTAATTGAATTTGTTGGAAATGTCAGTAGTTTAGACTAAAACAGAAGTGGTAATGTTGGAGTTCACTTAAACACAGACCTATTAATAGTAAATAGTGATAATTTGAAGTGCTTCTATTTTTTCCAGAGCTGTATAAGCGCAGATAGGACTGTTGTCTGTCAGTTGAAACGTATGTTTAGTAAGCAATGCACTAAGCCACTTTTTTATCTCCACATAGGGACTCCTGAAAACTCATTTTGTCAACTTTTAAAGAATTTACATACTCTTATCCAGGATCTCAAAACCTGTTGTGTTGTAGAATAATACAAAATAATTATTCTTTGTCTCAAAGGACCTGACCGGACTGGAGTCAATGGACCAATGTCGCCGCACGTTAGAACAGCACAATTGGAACATTGAGGTGAGAGCCGATGAGGGAGATCAATGACTCTTTTCAGAGAGATGCTTTGTTTGACCTTTGGCAGTCCAAGCTGCATTGTTTTGATCCCTGTAATGGAGAATTTCTCTGTGTTGCAGGCTGCTGTACAAGACAGACTAAATGAGCAGGAAGGAGTTCCAAGTGTGTTTAACCCACCACCCTCCAGACCCTTACAGGTCAACACAACAGACCACAGAGTGTATAGCTATATTGTCTCAAGGCCACAGCCTAGAGTAAGCATTGCCGCAACCTCTGGTGTTAACATTTACATTTTTTTTTTGATAAATGTGTGAATGTATTGTCTTTTTCATTTCTAGGGATTATTAGGTTGGAGTTACTATTTGATAATGCTCCCGTTCAGGTTTACGTATTACACACTTCTGGACATATTCAGGTAGTTCATTGTAATGAATATATAATGACATATTAGTTTTTTTGTATCCAAGAGCTTTTTATTTTTCCTGTAACTTCTGAATGTTTGTTTTGGGTTTGTATTTAGGTTTGCCCTGAGATTTATTAGGCCAGATCCACGGGGTCGTGTCACAGATCCTGTTGGAGATGTTGTGTCCTTTATTCATAGTTTTGAAGAGAAATATGGACGATCACATCCTGTTTTCTACCAGGGAACATATAGTCAGGTATGTTGCTTTGCATGACATTAATGGTCAACAGTGGCTTGCTTTTTGTAAACAACTGAACTTAACTCCTGCCTGTTGTAGGCTTTGAATGATGCCAAACGAGAACTTCGCTACTTGTTAGTTTACCTCCATGGTGAAGATCACCAGGACACTGATGAATTCTGCAGGTGCTTTGGAATTGTATCTTTTAACATCTAATATATGTTCTATCATGTTTTCATTGTATACTCACCTGACATTTCGTCACACCTTTCTTTTAGAAACACATTATGTACTGAAGAGGTACTCACCTTCATCAACACAAGAATGCTCTTCTGGGCATGCTCAACTAGCAAGCCTGAAGGATACAGAGGTACCAACATAATCCAGTTGTTTTATCTCTGTAGTACCCTGTCACAAAATTAACTGCTTAGAGGTCTAGAGCCAGTCCAAAACGTCCTGACGTTTATACAGGATCATTATTTTAGCACTAAAGTTACAATTAAACTATATTCTACTTAATGTGTATACATCAATGAAATTTACTGGAGCCTGAAAAGAAAGGGAAAAACCACTAGGTGCATAATTGAGACTGCAATGTTTAGTTTAACAATCCTCAACATCTAGTTGCCTTATAGTGTTAAGAGGTGTAATGGAGCAGAACCTTGGACTAGACTTTAACTGTGGCCTAATTGTACAAGTGTTCAGTGTCTCAGGCCTTGCGGGAGAACACATATCCCTTCCTGGCCATGATCATGCTGAAGGACCGCAAGATGACAGTGGTGGGCAGGCTGGAGGGTGTGATCCAGCCAGAGGATCTGATCAACCAGCTTAACTTCATCATGGAAGCCAACCAGACCTATCTGATGTCTGAACGACTGGAGAGGTGAGATGAGTGAATGCTATTATGCTGTATACATTCTGTGTAACAGAGTTTACTTACAGATGTCTGCAGGATACTTTAAAGCCACTACAAATCTAAATTTGAGTTTGGTTTCTAAAGAAGTGAATCTGGTTCCTCAGGGCCCCCAGTATACACATCACCATAACCCTGACTGTGGTTAGCAAGGCTAACATGGTTCTGCACTTAGATTCTGAGCAATCTGGTGAGCATCTTTGTAAGCTAGCTAGGTATCCATAGGTAATTTGCCTGTTTGGTACATCTGAGGTTGTTCTATGCCAGCATGTCTGATTGCAAGCATTCCGTGTTATCATTCCCTGGATGACCATTCACAAATTGGATAAAGGTCTCCAGCAGTAAAGTGGATAAAGGCCTCTTCATTAAGGTATCACATAAAAACTGGATACATTTTTGGCTTTTTATGTTCGCAGTGCCATCATCTACAACAAATCCAGCATATTTTGTAAACATTTCACCAAGGACAGCTTTGATAACTTCATTTAGAAGGCAAATGGTTCTGCTAAAATGTTTAGCTGGAAGGCTGAAGCTGAACCTACTCTTAACACTTCTATCAGGCAAAAAACTGTGTGGCCACAGGGTATAGCTTTTTCACCATGACCTCCCCCCCCCCCCCCCAACTTTAAGCAAACTTGTCATGAAAGATACTGTTAGTGTAAATCAGTTAAAGGTAACATAGTCCTACATCCTCCTGGCTAAGTTTTACATTGTATACAATAGGGTTGAGCCGGATACTCGTTTTAGCTCATAAATAGCTCATGTTGCTCTCTTCAGTACTTTTCAGAATTTGAAGTTTTCTTCATCTCGCCTCTATTTTGGTTTGTATGATATTTAAAGTTAATTGGTGAACTGTAAATAGTTTTCAAATAAACAGTACATATAGCAACTTCTGATCAATCCATATCAATTTCAGACTTCAGCAACGTTCAGATTTAAGCCCCACCCACTTCTGGTCAAACCAAGGCCAATTCCAGTTTAGGCCCCACCCACTCTTGAGTACAGATATGGATACAGATAATTAGAGCTGAGCGATATGGCCAAAAATTTTATCATGATAAATTCTCGATAATTATCACAATATTAAATTTTCTAACACTGTCATAGTTTTAAACAGCATCTTTCTAAAAACATCAGAATAAATACATGAAATGTTACTATTTAATATATTAAAATGTTTACTGTGCCAGAACATAATATTGTAGCGTCCGGCTGGACGAGTTGACAGGAAGGACAAGAAAGACGTTTACAGTCGTCGCTTTATTGTTGAAACTTACAATGATTGCTGTCGGCTGCAGCCACTCCAAAATAAAAGGCTAGAGAGCCAAGCTAACAGGCTAATGCTAATCTTAATGTGGATTCTACCTTATTCTTGAACATTGTCTGCATACAGACGACGAAGCCCTCACTGAAAGCCACCACAGTCAGTGTTGGCAAGACTTCACCAGGGAGATTGTCAAATAATGCAATAAACCACAAGAGGCCATGTGTTACTGTGATTTTGTTACGGGAAGGGTGTTTTTGGAATATGCGAAGGTGAGTAACGCACCGTCTCAAGTGACTTATTGCTTTTATAAGACAGTGGTCAGCATAAAATATGATAAAACACACCAATATTTAATTCATAAATGACTTTATATTCATTCAAAATAAACTTTTCTTCCACCAGTTGATATAGTGCACAAACAGTTAACACTACTGCCAGGCAACATGAGGGCCAATATCAATCTACAGCATCTGATATCAGTATATTACACTTCATTACCTGTTCTGTCTGCATGTAAGTCAACACAGCTGCTGAAACGATATGATTCACCTTTTCTGTTCTTCACTGTAGCGTAAAACTGACAAAGAATGTGGTTCAGCTCTGTTTTGGTGACTTTTTTAAAATCAACAGTGATGTTTTTCTCAGCACATCAAGTATGAAAACAATGATTGGTCACATCGTCTGTTTCACTGCCTTCATTTCCTCATTTTTCCAATACGTCTATCTCCCTAACGTTAACTTTAGCATGCCTTATTTTTTTGATTCTCTTCAGTTCTGTCCGTCTCTTTACAACATTTGTGTACTGTTAGCCCACCCAGTCAATCAAAACTGACCTTGAAACTTTCAGTGTGCTGTCTCATGGCATAGTAACATAAACACAATTTTGTGATTGATGGCTGTCAGTCATGCACATTCATGAGAATATTGAGACCATGCCAAGACCATTCTCAGAGAGGTCTGATGACTGGATTTTGGTATTTTTTGAGGTGTGTGTCATATTTCTCCTTTGTGTTTTTTATTTAAACTTTGCTGAAGACTTCACATAACCAAGTAATAAGTAATGTATTTTTTAATGAAGACCCCAGTTTTTATAATGTACACTTTAAATATATAGTGAGATTACATGTTATGGTAAAATCAGAACATAAACTACAAATACAAACGCTTTTTAAACTCCTCACTCATCTGTGTGGTGGTTTCAGCATTTTTTTGTTATTTTAATTTTCTAAGGTTTTTTTTTTTTTGGCCAATTTTTATCCCCTTCCCAATGTAGTAGTAGCCAATTAGCCCACCCCCTCTGCTAGGGGACTCTCCCCATCACTTTTGCAATGTCTCTAACTCTAGGAGGGTCTCCTCTGTTACGTGTGATGCAGTCACTGCCTCTTTTCTAACTGCCACTGATACACCGTCACTGGGGAGCCAACGCGCTCGGAGGAAAGCGCAGGATTCCCAGCTCTGAATGGACCAATCAGTAGACGCCAGAGCCAGCGGACATTGCAATGTGAGAGTGATAGAGAGAGTGAGAGCGCCATCTACCTGCCCAGAGAGAGCACTGCCAATTTTTGCTCTCTTGGGCCCCAGCTGTTGATGCAAACAGCATGACTGGGGTTGAAACTTGCGATCCTCTGTTCATAGTGTCAGCATCTTGGCCTGCTGAGTCACTCAGGGCCCAGTGGTATTTCAGCATTTGATCGAGTTTAATCATTGTGATATGGATATGAAATTGCTGGTTTGCATTCAGACAAGAAAATGTTGCATTTCTAATTACATGTAAGGATGTTTTTTAGCCAACCATACCTCCTATAGATTGGTCGAGATGGCACAATCACATTGTGTTAAGTTCAACGCCTTCTTACATAAGACATAGTGACTCAGATGAGCTCAGAATCTATCCATCCATCCATTATCAACCACTTTATCCGGGGCCGGAGGTAGCAGTCTGAGCAGGGAAACCCAAACCTCCCTCTCCCAAGACACCTCAGCCAGCTCCTCGGGTGGAACACCGAGACGTTCCCAGGCCAGTCGAGAGACATAGTCTCTCCAACGTGTCCTGGGTCTTCCCCAGGGCCTCCTCCCGATGGGACATGCCTGGAACACCTCCCTAGGGAGGCGTCCAGGGGGCATCCGAAACAGATGCCCGAGCCACCTCAGCTGGCTCCTCTCGATGTGGAGGAGCAGCGGTTCTACTCCGAGCTCCTCCCGAGTGACCGAGCTTCTCACCCTATCTCTAAGGGAGTGCCCAGCCACTCTGCGGAGGAAACTCATTTCAGCCGCTTGTATCCGCGATCTCGTCCTTTCGGTCATTACCCAGAGCTCATGACCATAGGTGAGAGTAGGAACGTAGATTGACCGGTAAATCGAAAGCTTTGCCTTTTGTCTCAGCTCCTTCTTCAGCACAACGGACCGCTGCGTGGAGGCTGCACCAATCCGTCTGTCAATCTCACGCTCCATTCTTCCCTCACTCATGAACAAGATCCCGAGATACTTGAACTCCTCCACTTGAGACAAGACTTCTCCACCCACCTGGAGAGGGCAAGCTACCGTTTTCCGGTCGAGAACCATGGCCTCGGACTTAGAGGTGCTGATTCTCATCCCAGCTGCTTCACACTCGGCTGCAAACCGCCCCAGTGCATGCTGAAGGTCCCGGTTTGAAGATGCCAAAAGGACAACATCATCTGCAAATAGCAGAGATGAAATCCTATGGTCTCCAAACTGGACTCCCTCCGGCCCTTGGCTGCGCCTTGAGATCCTGTCCATAAAGATTAGAATCTGAAACACTTTATTGATCCCACAGGGAAATTACAAAAATTGGTAATTCCAATTTTTTTCCAAATGGTTGAGTAGGATGTTAAAAGGCAAAGGTGATATCTGTCTGATCTCATTGAAGCAAAAATGACACATTGATCAATCTAGGGTCAAACTGGCAACTTTACAGTCACAAGACCCTGTGGTCCTTAACCACAAGCCCACAGCTGCCTTCATTAGAATGTCTATCCAGACCATTCAAAATGTGACTGTGCACATACACAAGTGCTAAATGTGTCTGTTTTCTGTAGCCTTGCACCAGTTAGCAAAGCTCCCTTTCATGAAGCTGCTGTCTAACCTCACATTGAGGCCAGTTTGAATAACCTTGATAAAGCACATGATGCAGTCATAGTGTTCAGTATTATGCATCCACTTCTGTCTAAACAGCTTGTGTTAAATGATCAAGAAAAGCTTTATTTTCCAGGATGCATTTCAAGAAAACTGAAATTAGCTGCTTGTTGGGTGTTTTTTAGCCAGGGTTACTAACTACACAGCCATCTGATCATTGTACTGTTCACACTAAACAATCTTTCAGTAGTTGTGGTTTGCACACTATATGACTGATCAGTGATGCTGTGACATACATTACAAGAGTTTTCACCAGGAGGAACTCTGTAATAAATCTGTCTGCTTGTAAAAAATACATTTTACCAGAAGAACTGATGCCATGTGCGAGATTTTTTTTCTTTCAAAATCAATGTCCATAAAATTCAGACTCATGTATTTTTGTGTTTGTGTTTAAGGGAGGAGAGGAACCAGACGCAGGTCCTGCGGCAGCAGCAGGATGAGGCATACCTGGCCTCTCTGCGTGCAGATCAGGAGAAGGAGCGAAAGAAGAGGGAAGAGCAGGAGCAAAGACGGCAGGAGGAGGAGGCTGTTCGTCAGAGTGTTCTTGCTGAGGAAAGAAGACGCAGGGTCGGTAGTGAAACGCACACAAACATGAAGTGTTCATGGATTTGTTTTGTTCTTTTTTCCTGTTAATGACACTAAATATGACTTGGCTGGAAGGGGGAAATTGTGCATTCCGGGCCAGACTCACACTTTAAATAGTTTGTCAAAAAGCACAATGTACGCAATTTTCCATGTTGGATGTACAATCCCTGGAAAGAAAAATATGGAATAATCACACTTAAGAGGATTTTTTTTTAAATTTCATTGCTAATTAACGAATCACTGATTCACTGACTCAAAACATATTGTCATAGTTAAAACTCTTGGTTTGTGAAAGACATCTCAAACAAATTAAAGGATTTCAGTTAATGGCAAATTTTGGAAATATGGACTTGCTCAATGTTGAGAAACAGTGTATCACCTTATAATTAGCATTAAAAATGGCAGCATGTGTAACAATGTAAATTAGCCTGTAGTTAACACGGAGTGTTTACAGACCATAATGAGCTGTAAGTGGAAAGGAAACGCAGCCCCAACAAGAGCTGTGAAATGAAACAATGTAAATGATTTTATATGTTCCCAGTCAGCTGTGGGAAGCATGGTGCATGTATAAAGAAAATGAGAACGTTATAAACAGAAAACGTGAGTAGACCAACAAAAACATCAAAGCCTTAGGGTAGAAAACCCAAGAGAGATGAAAGTAAAATGAGTGATGGTTAGCATTACCATTTCTGTTTGTAATGATTAAAACTGTGGTCTATTACAGGATGCTGAAAAACACGCATTACATATTGTACAGTTAGCAACATTCTCCCAGACACAGCTACGCAGGTGTAGCAGGCAATCTGTTTTGGTTTGTCTCAGAGGAAACATGGCAGAACACAGTCACAGAGCTTCAGAGATCATTTTTTTTCATGAGCAAAGTGGGCAGAATGTGTTCAGGACGATTGAATCAACTGTGAACTGAAAGCAGAGCTTTTAACACATCACTGTGGAGCTATCAGGCACACAAACTCTGTCCAGGGGCACTGCTAAAGTTTAATCTGCACAGCTCTCCATTCTCCTTTCATGTCACCATTAGCCTGCAGGGTTTACTCTTTCTGGCGAGAAGAGAGCTCCACCTTAAATCACTCCATATTCCCTCGATAGTGCCTAACTTTTAAAAGAAACACAAACATTAAACAGTGACTAAATGTTAAATATGGAATTTTCTCATTCATTGCTGAATATAAATGACTTTTGGTCAGAATGTTTGGGTGGAGGTGCTCACAAATTGAACTACATACGAAGGATGGAGTGATTTTATACAGAGCCTTGAGAAAGTATATGCTGTATGTGCACAAAAGATTAAACTTTAGGACTGTTTTTGTTCACAAGTTAACTTTGTTAAAGGCAGGGTCGGTGATTTGTAGAAACTAGTAAGTGTAAGCTAGTTTTTCAAAAATAAATCCAAGCCAAAAAGTCCCACCCCCTACTTTCAGCCCCCCTTCTGAAGCCACGGCCATAAAATGCATGAATAAGCAGGGCTTAACAACACCGTCCACCTACCTCATGTCTCATTAACGTAAGAAAACACCAAAAGATAACTGTAATGCAGACATCGCCAATCATTTACACATGCAGATTACATACAAGATAAACACAGTCAGCCGGCAAGCTTACAGCTTTATAAAGCAGCTAGGTACACTGCGTAATTCAGGAAAATAACAAATCACATAATTACCTGTGCAGTAGAATAACAGCAACCTTTGTGTCGCTTTCCCTTTGGTTAGCAGTACATTCTAACTTTCTCTGCAGTTCTTCTAGCATGTTTGTGTCTCTGTGCTTGTGGGCAGAATGAAGCTGTTAGGAAGGCAGGTAGGTCATCCAAGTGAAATGATTGGACATGGTTTTTACAGTCCTGGGACCTTTTATAGAAAACAACTTTTTTACTGTATGTTGTCCGAGCAGTTGATTTGCTGATTCCTATCAGAATGTAAAGAGTACTGTTTGCAAGTCAAATGGACTGCTCCACCTTTGAGTTTTTAATTTATTTTATGGACACAGCCCCACAGTGTTAGAAGTTCTATCTGCAGCTGCATGCTGACTTTTGCCTTTGGCAGTTTGGTGTGGTCTTACCCGGTGCACTGTACTGATTGTGTTACAGCGCCACCACTCCACTAGTGCTGCAATTGCAGTTAGAAATGATAGAAACCCAACACAGAAAATATGTAGCGTTCATTTACTTTCTGCACACAAAGAGCAACCCCATCTCATGTTTACATTTACTGCAAATACACAACCGCACACGTGATTATGGTTTTATGTTTGCATAAGGTGTAGATATATATAGATATAGACCGTGCTGTTAGTTTGACTTCAGTTTGTGTATCAGTATTTATGAACTTTTCAGCACATTGCAGCAACCCTTAGTAAACCCATATTTACTTAATTTACTATTGACTTTTTTTTTTTTGCTTAACTTCAGAACTGCAGGTGTGAAGAAACACTAGAATTCAAGTCACCCAAATAGTACACATTGTTTCTGAAAAACATCCCCATCACTCCGACTCCTCAGTGTGTTTCAGGACATGGTATGACAATGAAATATAAAAACACAGCTATAGGCAATACATAACTCTGATAACCTAAATGATCTTGGATCTGATTCTTAATCAGCACTCCTGCTGCTGTTTGTGGAAATAATTTGAGTTTGAGCTCCTAATCTAAAGAATCAAAATATGGACTTCAGACATTTCTTGACTACATCTGGGGTACAATAATGAGGAAAGAAAAGTGCACCCTCTTTAAATTCCCAATGTGTTATATATCAGGACATAATAAAAAGTATTTGTTACTATTTATGTAAGAGGATGTGTGTGTGCGTGTGTTTGTGTGTGTATATATATATATAAATATTTTTTTTTACATTTATTTATTTTGCTGAACCATGAATTTAAGGACTGTGACTTGAACTTGTTGTTGAGTTCTGTGTTTGTAAAGGATGGCTGGTATTCATGTTTACAGACACTTGAAGAGGAAAAAGAACGAAAGTCTGAATGCCTTCCCCCTGAGCCAGCTCTGGATGACCCAGACAGCGTCAAAATAGTGTTCAAACTGCCCAATGACACACGTGTAGAACGGAGGTTCCTCTTCTCCCAGTCTCTGGCGGTAAGGCCACTCTTGTAGCCTGTAGAGTTCACATATTTTATGTAGCTTTTATGTATTACGTTTTGTATGCATAATATAAATATTTAAGTACTTTGTGTCAAGAAAGTGAATTTTAATTGTCAGCCAAATCAGGAATTACTGAGGATGGCCCAGGGTTTGGTACTGAACCAGCTGACTGTTAACATTCACAAGGCAGAAGCTGTGATCAAGGGAGAAATGGTGGTCTGTTTTCAAATTTCCCAGGGGGTCACTACTGAAGAACTGTAGTTTCAAAAAGGCATTACATACATTTAAAAGCTTCTGCAGTGTAAAGAAACAAAAGGGTCATTAATAAGTTCTTGATTTTCTGAAAAGTTATTTTGCTCCTTTTCTTTTAGGTAATACATGATTTCCTGTTTTCCTTGAAAGAGACTCCAGAGAAATTCCAAATAGTAACAAACTTCCCGCGCCGAGTGCTGCCGTGTCTGCCCACAGAGGAGCAGCCGAACCCCCCAACACTGAAGGAGGCTGGCCTGAGCCGGTCAGAGGTCTTATTTGTGCAGGACCTGACAGACGATTGACTTTAGCTAAACTCCTCTTCCTTGCACACGACTCAACTTGCCCCCCTCCAGCTCCTTTTTTTCTTCAGTTCTGTGAAACAGCCACTGTGTACAAGGGATCACTGAAATTTCCTTTTATTTAAATTAAGGATCTGACCCACCTTCCCCACAGGTAACTTTTTGTGTAAGCTGAGTACAAGGTAAATGGCCCTGTAAATATAACCTAGATATTTAAAGCCTGAATACAGTCCAATATACTTTTTGTTCTTTTTTTTTATCAAATCGACCATATAGTGTCTGCCATACGTTGACCAAATGAGCGTTGATTGAAGTATGTGACAGGATGGCTGCAGCTCAAATTGACTTCACTGGGGGGGGAGCCACAGCTTTTCTATGTGGCTATGTAACTATAGTAGTAAAGTCTGCCCATAGTGTGCCTGTGGTAATTCATGAATGCCTATTTTGCCCATCTTCCATCTGACTGGGCTGGTCATGTAAAGATGTAATTTTCCAATTCTAAATTAAACATTTTAAAATGTCCTTTGTGGTTTGACTTTGATAATACTCTAGTTGAAGCTCTTCATAACCTTTGCATTGCAGCCTGCTGCGGACACTGCTAACCTTAAAGCCATGTCAATTTTAATATTTTTGTAGGTATGTGGAAAAAAAACCCAATAAAAATATTATGCTAAATTACGGGTTAAAATATTTATTTCATAGCATACACACAGGGATTGAGAAGACAGTAAGTGTTAGCACGGCTTTAGAGCTTTCAGTCTTTTTAAAATGAGAACAAACTCTTGACTGATGGGTGTCTGCTGCGTAAAAACTAGGCATAGTGCAAAAAATCTTCAGACAAAGACTTAACAGTAAACACCTGTATTGTGCAATATCTTTTTAAAGCAGTGATTACTTAAGTCAGCGTAGTATTGGTATACATCATACATTTATTAGTGAACAACCCTCTCAAATCAGCCACAACAATTAAAAAAAATATGATTGCACTACTCAGTAAAGCAGAACTAGCAACTTTCATTTAAAAAAAGTACAAATCTTAAAAATTTCAATCAGTATACAGATGTGTATATAATAATACACTATACCTAGTTATATGTTAAATGCTACAAACAATATGATTCAAATGGAATGAAAAAATTATAGCATTAAGAACCATTTCCTATATATAATATATATTAGCTTTTTTATTTTTGACTTTTTTTTCTTCCAAATACAAACATGGCAAAAATGAGGTAACTGTAAATGTGCAAGTACCAAAGCAAAATATCTTCCTAACACAGAACACATGCCCCTGGCCCAGTTGGCGGCTGGGTAGTCTGGAATTCAGGCAGCGACCCTTCGAGGCCAGGGGGGCTATTAGAACAGTAAACAATCCACTATCCCACAGCAAGAAATCATTGGTAAACAATCAGTGGCATCTACGGAGCAATCAACAAATCACAAATCCTAAATAATTTTTTAGCTGCTTATTGGAACACAATTTTGCACCACACAAGCTGTGAGATTATTTATTAATTGGATCACAGAAAGACTACAAGATTTTTTATATGTATTTTTTTGTATGTATGTATTTTTTCAGTACAGGTAACACTGAGGTTTTCGCAGAATTGGATTATTGTGGAAAATTTCCTTATAAATCTAAATAAGAGTACATTTATAAACAGCCATCAGGTTCTCCTCAAGCTAAAATGCTCGTGTATATGGCAACTGATTTTTTTTTTTAACCGTAACATTTACAGATAGTGCTTGTTTAAGGTAAAAGACCCTATGGCAGGTACATATTTTAACAGTTTTGGTGAGAGCAAGACAACGCTGTTTATGTCTCCTTTAATATACACAAATTTAAGGCAGATGCACTTGATCTGATCATCCGGGCAGTAAAAGAATATTACACATTTGAGGACACGTACTGAAGGTGTCGCTCACGTAACAGTAACCTTAATTAAAATGTGGTTTGTTTTTTCTTTTTAAAAGTCAAAACCCCTGTCGAACATCATTAACTGTCACTGACCATTTGTAGGGGCACTACTAGCACTGCATGCTATAAGGAATACATGAGAGTCATAGCAAACTATTGCATTCCCTTATGTGAATGTAGCAACATACCTAAAATAGAACATCTAGCACCTTTGCACTATATGGCTTTCGAGTATCTAAGTTTCCAGGCATGTCAGTTTCAGTCACCGACGCAACAGCAGAAGCACTAATGTGGTCAAGAGCCGACACGGCCCTCTCGAAAGCGGCCTTCTTCCTGTCCGCACCAAGCCAAGGACTAGGATCATGTCTTTTTTTTTTTAGTTTGCTTTCTCTGTGTAAGTACTAGCGCAATAAAATCTTGTAGTCATTCAGTTCTGTTACAAATGTGTGCAGTACAACGCATGGCAGTTTTCAGCTGAGCCGGAAGTCCCCGATCCCCTGAACCCAAAGCCAACTAGAGCTTTAAAGAAAAAGAAAAAAGAAGGGGGGAAAAAAAGGTGAAACTTCAAAAGAAAAGGGAAAAAACCCCAGCTGGGATTAGACACGCATGCATATTGTGCACAATTAAATAGTCGCCCACCCATGTCTAAATATCTCACTGAAAATACAGGTTCTTATTTTTTCCTTTTTTCTTCCCTTAATTCATGCAAAACACTGTTAGAATAGTTTTCTGGAAGTGGTTTAGGTAGGATAATGTGCTCGGCTGCACGTTCTTCAACGGGATCACAACCTCTAAAAGTACGTGTGGTTCAAGTACAAGAACACAGAAATCAAACAGGTTTGAGTAACACTCGGATGATTGGTTGCAGTGAAACATTTGCCTACTTTCACTTAATACAGTTCTATAAATCTTTTTTTTTTTTCTTCTTTTTAATTTTTTCCCTTGCATGCCGGTCTTTAGATGGAGTAATATTAACTATTACCATTTAAAAAGGAATATTAATTCAGCTGATTACACTTAAAATATGCATGGCCTGAGGAAAACAACCAAGAAAATTCAAACACGTCTCCCTTCATGGCATCAATCCCATTTGAAACGGACTGTTTTCCTTTATTTTCAGTTACTGAGAGGCCCTGAGTTTTTTTTTCTTTTTAAAATATATGCCAGTGAACAGATATGTATACACAGATTATTATCAAAAGTGTGGGTTAAATTCATCACAATGGCTTTTTTTAAAATACCTGGCACGCATCAGCACAGACTCACATGCTCCTAAAATCACAGCAACATCCCTTTACCCAAGAAAGCATGTCTGTCTATCTGCTTATAACTGCTACTCAGTGTACACAATGAAGCAGGAATATATATACCATATTTATATATATAGATATATAGATTTGTGTCCTATAATTAGCATCCTTTAAGAAAAGAAAAGGGAAAAACAACCCTTGTGAAAACATTTTGTTGCCCCCTTTCAGTTTAGATTTTTTCTCTTTAAATAATTCTAAGCAGAGTGAACCAAGAGCTGAGCGCGTTTACAGTGCATTTCTATCAATCAATGACCCCCTCCACTTCGACTCACTTTTTAAATCCCATCCAGATCATTGTGGAATTAACTACAGTCAGCTGGCACACAAAAGTAGAGTCAACTACATATTATGGGGTTATTTTTTTGACATTCTTCTGTCTTAAAAACAAGACGATATTTTTTTCTCAACTTTTCAACAGCAAGGCTTATGTGTACAATGCTTTATCTTTTACAACACTTTGAACACCACTAGCATGGCCTGGGATCTGACAATGTTGCCAAAACACAAACACACACCAAAGACACACCGCGCTAGTATTCTGCCCTTATCCTTCAGATTTTTTTTTCTCCAGGAAGATAAAACCAATAAATAAAAACACTTTTTTTTCTTTTTCTAAAAACCGCACACGCTTAAAAGAAGTTAAACCAACTACGGATTCTCTTAAGATTAGTAACAGGTTTGTGCTTGTCAAAGGTCTTGAAGGCAGAGCTGAATTCTTGTAGAGTATATTGAATATTTGGCTCACAAACGAGGAAAAAGCCTGGTCCTCCAAAAGATAAACAGAACAAACAAAATGAAAAGAAAAAGGACAAAAATGTAATGTTTCATTCGAGACAGACACTCATTGCACATATTGCTTTCTGCAAAAAAAGGGTTGCACCTTCTCCAAAGTCAACTGGTATTTGGACGTCAAGGTGTAACTAATGTTTCCCCACCTCTACGGCCGACTGGCACTGAGGGATCGACCCTCAACTTTTCTCTCAACCGCTCTTCTCCCGCTGGACCCGGGTTGTAAAAACTGCTGAAATGCGGTGGAGCTTGTCGATTGAAAAATATTGCTAACCTAAAAGAAACAGTCCGTGCAAGGCCTGCGGTGAGTTCTCCTGGAGAAAGTGAGAGTTAAGAGTAATGGGTGGAGGTCAGGAGGCTTTCCCAGAGGGCTGTGGGGCCTGTCGGCAGTGGAGGAAGGGGTGGGGCAGCGCAGAGGGGGGCAGGGCAGTTTGGAGGAGGGGCGGGGCAGTTGTGCAGCACACCCAGGAGATAGGTGGCCAGAGGTCAGAGGGGGTAAAAGGTCAGAGGCACGGCACTGTCCTTATTTCTCCTGGGCCGCACACTGACCTTTCCAGCGCAAGCAACAGTGCAAAACTCCACAGCGATGAGGCCCAGAGTCCGTCTCAAAGAGCATGTTTCCCCTCAGTGTCTCTCTCACTGCGTGGATTCCCCACACACACACACAAACACACTCACACACACATCCTCATGTGTTTGCAGTACTGATGTCTGTTTTTTTTTCTTCTTTTACCTCAGGCCTTGGAGATTCAGAACCACTGCAAATCACACTTTCACATTAGCATTCGCAGATTAAAAAGAGTTGGGATAAAGATATTGAAATCATCAATACATTATTGCAAAACATACATTATTAACAAGTCACTTTAGCCCATCACCTATACAAACATGCATCTTATGATGGTCAAAACTTTTCCTTTACGGCCAGTAGAGCAGCCTGTTGATGAACAAACAACTTTTTTTTCTCTTCTCGCCCCGCTTGTCTGATTGCACAACGGTATCAAACCCAACCACCGTTCAGGTCCTCTCCCGTTCTCCCTCAACACCACTAAAGCACAACTCGAATTATTTGTGATCAAACAACTAGAGAATATTCAATTGTGTAAACAAATATGCCAACACAACACATATTACAGGTTATCTTTGGAATCTGCAAAAACAAGGGCAGAGAAAGAAATTAAAAAGGGTCACAATTGCAGATCTCTAAAAGTGGGCGTGAAGTGGGTGGAGTTGTAGGCGGCAGTAGCTTTCATGGAAACTCACACAATGATGCACAGCAGAGGTCTAACAGGTTCCATACAAATTCCAAGATTGCTTATTTGTCGAAAGGTGAGGTGGGGGTGGGGTGGGAGATGCATTTGCATTTGGCTGGAGAGCACGGGGTTGGGTGGCAAGTGTGTGTGCCCACTCGCACGACACACTCCAAAGGTTTGTGCTATTTTCCAGTGAAGGATGAAGGCCTGGACTCACTCCACTTCCCGGTGAACTTCGGAAGCGTCCGCGCGGCAGATCGGACAAGTTCGATTGGTCTGCAAAACATCAAGAATGTCATCAAAACAGACCTCCAGCTATTCTACATTCACACCATCTCACGTAGAGCACTGCATGCCGACTGTTCTTATGCTCCTCCTGGTGATGTGTTGTCCTTTAGGTTTCACATCCAACCCAAACCTAACACACCTCGTTCAGCTAATCTAGAACGTCTGAAGACAATAATGAGATCAGGGGGAGTCGATTAGAGGTGAAGCTGAAGTCTGTAGGAAAGTAGATCTCCAGATCTCTACTGAGCTACTGAACCAGTCAAAAGTTTGGACACCTTCTGGACATTCAGTGGTTTTTCATGATGTAAAAATGTTCTACATTGTAGATTAATACTAAAGTCATCTAAACTATGAGCAAACACATCTGTAATTATTTAGTAAACAAACAAGTAAACAAACCAGAATATGTTTATATTTACATTCTTCACAGTAGGCACCTCTTGCTTAGATGCAGCTTTCTTGGCATTTTCTCAGTCAGCTTTATGAGGTAGTCATCTGGAATGTCTTTCAGTTATAAGCTGTGTCTTGTCAAGAGCTCATGACTTGCATTTCTTGCCTCTTAATGTGTTTGAGACATCAATTGTGTGTCTACTTTAAAGTAAAATCTAAAACATGTTTTGGTTTGTTTATCACTTTTAAGTTTACTACATGATTCATTATGTGTTCACTCACAGTCTGGATGACTTCAGTGTTTATTTACAGTGTAGGAACAAATAAAAACATGGAATGAGAAGGTGTCCAAAGTTTTGACTGGTAGTGTCTATGAAATACAACTGACCTGTGGATTCTCTGCCCATAAGTGTGGATGTCCATTTATGTTACTTCTAGTGACTGAATGTGTTTGCAGACATGACGAGCATTAGCTTACAAGACAAAAAACACATTTAAAGATCCTAATGGGGGGAAAGAATTATTTGCAAATAATAAGGCACACGTAATGATTTTTTTGTTTTTCAACATACATTAAAGGAATATTTCACTTAATCATATTTCCACTGACCTAAGATGTAATCAGCCAAGACGTGTTTGCTTTTTAATAAACATGTGGACTCCAAACATGTCTTGACTGATTAACTTTATCTGGGGCTAACTGCAAAAATGTGTAAACATGATTTCTGAGTAAACTAAGTTGAATAAGTTTAATTTTATTTTCCTGTGAAGTTAACCCAACCTCACAGGTAAACATACAAAAAATACATTTGTCTGTGGACCAAGGCCTGGTCATTTTATGAGGTAACATAAATGGATATGATTGACAACTACTAGTGATGCACATTTTCAGACGTTTCCAAGCAGGTTTAATGTCTGCATTATGTTAATGTGTAAAACCTAGCCTAGCAAATCTGGAATGTTTTTACTTTTGTTAACATACTGTGTGGACCCTGCAGATGTACTATATATGACCCCGCCAGGGAAAACCAGGCCAAAGTCACTGGGCAACTTATTGAGGTATCGTGTCACTCACACTAGCCACAAAACTTAGCCACTCAGTATTATTGCTGTAAGTGAAAGATAACAGTCTCAGATATCTATCAGAGAACATATTTTGATCAAAAACAAAACTTAAATTCACAAAAAAGTTGTTTTGAAAAAAACAAATTTTGAAAAAAAAAAAGAATGACTTTGACCTGGTTTTCCCTGGCGGGGTCACA
>BRDA01051485.1:20672-37948 GCA_036984385.1 Crenuchus spilurus
AAAAAAAAAAGTTTTAAACAAAAAAAGTTTTGTTGAAAAAACACTTAAATTCAAAACAAAAACTAGTTTTATACAAGAGACTATCTATAGACTCTGACAATAGAAAGTGAATGTCGTTATTATGACTCACCGATTCAAAACACCGATCACACTCACTGTGCTATGGAGTTATTCAACGGGTCACTGAAACCGGACCAAAAGGGACCGCCCCAGTATATATCATGTAGACGTCCCAGGTGTGTCATACAATTGTTTTCATTTTTGTAAGGTCTAAACGATCCGATCCAAAATGTGTAATTGTATTACGTCTGTAATTTGGACGACTCAGATATCTATCAGAGAACATATTTTGATCAAAAACAAAACTTAAATTCACAAAAAAGTTGTTTTGAAAAAAACAAATTTTGAAAAAAAAAAAAGAATGACTTTGACCTGGTTTTCACGAAAACCGGTATAATAATTAAGTTATTAGCATATTTATAAAAGGTACTGTTAAAGGAACTTTAAAGTTTCAGCTGATTATCTCTCAGACTTTTAGAGATGGAGCATTCTGAGACATAGCACTGACACTCGACTCAGTTTATTTGTGTCACAAGACATTAATACACCAGAAACGCTTAAAAATATATCAAAATAAATCCAAATACAGCAGAAATGAATACTAAAAGACGACGCTGGCAAAAATTGCTGTTTACATCAGCTGAAGACATCTGACCTGCTCACGTTTGGTGGATGGATACATGAGCTCAGACACATTTCTACAGTGAAGAGAAGTAGTTCAGGAGCCGAATGACACCCAACAAGCTTGTGTATCTCTGCGGTAGAAGTAGTTCTACATCAGAATTCGAGGGGTCACAGAAACCCGTTTTTCAGGTAAAATATGCACATTTTCTGAATGGCTTACTGCACAAAAACAACTTTTTTGGTGAATTTAAGTTTTGTTTTTGATCAAAATATGTACTATGATAGATATCTGAGACTGTTATCTTTCATTTACAGCAGTAAAACCGAGTGACTAAGTTTTGTCCCTAATGTGAGTGACAGGCTGAACGACACTATATCTCAACAAGTTGCTTTGGCCTGGTTTTCCCTGGCGGGGTCACATATATTAAATTATAATCTGATATTTATGATTAGTGTTGTCACAGGTTCAGTATTAAAAGGGTTGTGTCCAGGATCAGGCCAGAAAACTGGATTATGATATTAGTCATATCTAGCCTTACAATAATTATAACATTAAACAAAGCAGTCCTGTGTTTTCTGCAGGAGTGGATTTACTACTTTTAATAAATTAACATAAAAAGTAGGCAGAAGCTTGTGTGTCCTTAATCAAATGTTTTTTTAAGTGAAAATAATGTAAAAGAACATTTAATGTAAAATGTGTCAGACCATATTTCACATGTTAAACTCGGTAAATAAATAAGCAGAAGTTATTTTTTTTTGTTTTCACTTACAAAATCAATAGAACATTCAATATAACGAAGTCCACACTTTTGCCAAGACCGTGCAAGGAGAGTTTAAACAAACAATGCTAATGTGTTAACAAATAAACAAGTTTTTCCAGTTAACAAGCAGCTAGTAGTGTCACGTTAGGGGTGTTTGGCCAACCGTATGAGCATCACAGTATGAGTTAAACACTGATAGCATACATAGCAGTGAGGAAGAAACATGATGTCAAACAAAAGATACTTTAACTAGTACTTTCTCTTCTTCATGGACACACCTGGGTACATTACACATTTTTTATTTGCAGGGGAAGTAAGCAATGCATAATTTCACCTCTACAAAGAATAAAATCTAATATTTTCTACTCCTGCACAGTTTCTATTCAGCTGCTGAATTTAAGATTGAAACAAATAAATGTACAAATTTACCACATCGGATGTTTTTTCTCCAATGTTACATTCAGTAAATAAAGAGTAAGTGTACATTAAAACGTTCTTTGTAGAAGATGGGTTAACTCATTTACACTTAGCCAGTCAATAAAACAGTTGCACCAGTTACACAAGCGTTTGCACAGAACTGTGTAAAAAAAGAGAAATGAAGCACTTGTTGACTTTTATGCATATTGGCATTGTTGGACTCATCAAACAGATGGGACAGTATTAGTGCAGTGCCTTTAAGAGAGAAGATACAATGTGAATAAATGACGTGCTTACCTTTAACCATTTGTCCACACACTTTGCATGAAACTCGTGATTACAGGGTAATACTCGAAGTAGCTGCCTTGACTCAAAATCACTAAAGCACACGACACACCTGACATGAAAAAGGAAAAGTAGTACTGTTTAGATGATTATTTTTCATGTTTTTAGAGAACTTAGAGAAGTTATTTCGCATTGTTATATACATATACCACTTACAGAGTTTGTTCAGATTGGTGATTTTCTGAATTGAACCTGTAGGATGGAAGCTGTTCTATGTCAGCTTTTGTCAGTCCTCGAGGTTTAGCCTCCCCGAGCCTTTCCGCGAGATTTAGTAACGCCTGAAGCAGAGAACACAATGTTGAACACATGCTCCCCAAAACAGTACACCCCCCTGTAGTTTTTCTCATTATTATAGGATGACTTGGTGGTAACAACACAAAAGTGGTCCTAAACTTTCACTTTGCTCTCTCACCTCGTAATTCTCCATCTCCACGTCATCCACATCCAGATCTAAGCTGATGGCTGGGCCCACAGCGGTCGGAGGCACAGGAAGCATCGAGCTATTCACATGCAGGAAGTAACAGATATATGATGTTATTACCAAAGTTCTGCAAAAAGACTTGTATAATAGTAAACTTATATAACAATAAATAAAGACTTATAAACAGAACTAAACATATCCCGGAAACCTTAAACAGTCTATAGCTTGAATCTAAATATATTTGTAAATATTTGTGAGAGGAGCTTAAATAAGCAGAGACACATTTAAGCACAGGTATATGTATAAGGAGAGAGAGGACTCTTACAGGAAGTAAGGTAGGAACCCAGGGTAGTATGGCGGAGGCGGAGGTGGAGGTGGTAAAGGCTGTTGTAACCGGTATCTCTGGCCACTCCCACGCCTGGGCAGCACATGTGCATATGGCTGGAGAAACAGACAGAACCATTCAAGTATAAGCTCTGTATCCCATTCTACAGATATGAAACATGACCACTGTCAAGTCTCAAGTAAAACCACAGCATCTCACTTGTTAACTTATTTAAAAACATAGCACAATAATGGGCAGAATCCTATTGTGCCTAATTCAAGCCCTGCAGTCCTACTTCATATTTGATCAAATGGGCCACTGTCTGAAACATGCACATAGGCTAGGCACCATATGGACTAGACCAGTCTGTAATTAAATTATTGACACATGGTTATGTAATTGTGGACATGTGCATGGCATAGTGTACAGTATAAACTGAACCTATTTAGAGAACAACATGGACAAAAGAAAACTGTTACACTCAAATAGGACAAGGAAAAGGTCAACTCACCACTCCAAATGGCAGCTCTTGGTGGAGGGGTTCTTGGGGAAGGTACTGGAGGGGCACAGATGGGGGCATGGCTGCTGGTGGGTGATGGGCAGGAGGATAAGAGAATGTCCCTAAAGGATGTTGGTCTCCTCTTAGGTCCACTTCATTCTCCACTCTCTGCAGAGGCTAATAGCAAACAACCAAGAACACTCATTTCAAGTCATTTTACATTTAAACGGAATTCATTCAAAAATACAACTTTGGTTAAGGATGAATGTAGGGTCACATGGGCCAGACAGCATGACATTATCAGGTTAGGTACTGAAAGGACTAACAATACCTTAACAGGCTTAATTACTGTTACTAATAACATTAGCACTTTTGTGCATATAAATGCTGCATATCAATACAGAAGCACATTACTTATATAGCACCTGACACCCTGTTCTACTTGTAACTCAGTACATGGGGTAAGAACAAATTCCTGCAGACCTTACATGAAAACAAAAGCCTTTAAAAAGCCCTTCAAACATGTTGTTTTATGTGTTTTGGTGTCATGTTCTCAATGAGTTTTGGTCTAGCAAAGCAATGACAGACACATGCAGATAAAAAGAGTAATTAAAATGGGCAAATGGGACCTTCATCCAGGCTATAGTAACCACCGTACAGAAAATATTAAAATAAGATTAAAAACATTAACATTTTTACATAAAAAATTTTATTAAAAAAAGAAAGAAAGAAAAGAAAAAAAGGCAATACAATTATGGAAATGTGACAAAAAGGTAACATTTTATTTGGATAGTAATTTTTTTGATGCTTTTGTAGACGCTTACCTTGCATTTAAATTCACACTTAATAGTATATTAGTCAACTTAACTTCAACCAAAAACTGAAACATAACCCCAACCCTTCTGTCTGCTCTGCGCTCCACTCATAAGTCTGGGTACGGTTCTGTAACAACTCTTATCTTTAATGAAGACTCTTCTTGGCGTATGGAAATGTGTCCAGAGAGGTCTGTTTCTGGCACACTCAATAAATAAGCACAAAAACAATGGAAAGCTCTCAGATGAATGTGCAGGTGATGCTTATTCAACAAGAAACAAAGCCAGAATGAACAACAAATGTGTGGATGAGTGATGAACATGTGTTTGGATGCTTTGTTTGCGCTAAATTAGCGGCAAGTCACGTGGGCACGCCAACAAAAACTGGGTGGATGAACGATAACTGGGACAAAATTTTCCCAAAAAAAAAAAAAAAATAGATGAAAACTGAATTGTATGATAAACGGGGCAAATGATAACCGAGGTTCCACTGTATTTGTATTGGACAGTACTGAAAGTACTGAAAGGTACAGTGTAGAATTGACTGCCAAATTTGAGCACTGAACCCTTAACCCTTCATTCCTTGGTACATTTGAACCACAAGCTGCAGATGTCACAGAACTTTTTGTTTGTTTGTTTTTTGGTGTACTTATGCTAGATAGGTTACTACCAGGGTTGCCAGATTTGTGGTTTTCCCACCTTATTGGTCTATTGTGAAATGGAGTCCACTTTCTAATTCTAGTTTCAAAATATGTATTTTGTATTTATATGCCATTTTGATAAGATTTACGAGTACTTATTGTTGTACTTATACTCAATTTAGACAGACATTGAGCTAGTGCATCGGGCAACCCTGCCGTCTTGCTGATCAAGCCGATTGGCTTTATGTGTTGCCCATCCAAGTCAAAGTAGCATGTGCAATTTGATTTCATGTATCCAGAACTTAAGTTCAGTTCATCAGGCTACATACAGAACTGAAAGTGTCAAATGTTACAGAATCAAATTGTTTACAGTGTTACAGCATCAAAAAAAAGCATCAAAATGTCGATGCCCTGTGCAACTCAGCATGAGCAGATAATATGTATTATTACATTATACACAATTAGATATTATCTATAGCATGGCATTAACAACCTGAACAAATAAAGTGAGAATGACAAAATGTAAAAATGAAAAGGCAGAACAAAACATATCAAAAAAGCAATACAATTACAGACTTTGTGTTATAATTAATTAAATACTGTGAAGCTTGATGGGCAACGTTTTTTTTTTTTTTTAAAGAGATAATCACACACTAACAAAAAAGTAATTTCTCTAATGAAGCAACAACCTGGTCTTACCATGCGTGGGTGCTGTGGCTGCAAGGGGACGAACTGGCTCAAAGGAGCCAGATGAGGGGGCTGGTGAGGTGGCACTGGAGGACTGGGATGAAGGATGAAATGCTCACTGGAGATCAGCGGCGGAAAGGCCTGGTAAGACACTGGCAAGTGCTGCATTGTACATGCCTGAATTAACTGCAGAGCAGAGAGAAGAGAGAAGAGAGAAACAATCAAATCAAAGTACAGCTCTTCGTTATGGAGGACTCTATGTGTTCTCTACCTAGACCACAATGTTCTTTCAGGATGTATGAGTGTTAACATTAAGACTTAACATCAACAAACTCCATCACCTTCTGACTATATAATAGACTGCAAATATATACAATATTCCAAAAATCTTTAGTTTTCTTCAACTGAGAAACAGTTGCAGACATAACTGCACCCACATGACAATCCAATCTACAATGCTTGCCTGCAAACAGCAAAGCATGAAGAGCAAAACATGTTATAAATCAAGCTCTTGATCAGTTCTGATCACATTACAGACTGGACAGTTACTCAACAACTACTTAGCACAGTACGTACACAAACATAATACACGGGTGGTAGGTACTATGTCAACAACACAGATGTAATGAGTTAAGCAGATGATCAAATTAGCAGATATGCTACAATATATATTTATATGAAACCCTGAACCAAATGCACTAAAGGAACTGTTCGACCAAAAGAGTAAAAATGGCTAATAGAAAGCGGCAGATAGCAGCCTCCAATTAACATGAGTTATTTCCCTTATACACACAGTCCAAGACTACGGTTACCATGTTTTTTTAATTATTATTTTTTGGTCAAACTGTTCTTTTAAGCTAGCGTAAAGCTGGAGCGGTGGGATACAGTAGGTGCGTTCTACACAAACGTCACTGACATTCCAGCTCTTCCTTTTCAAACTCACAGGAGGAGGAAGGCAGCAGAGCAGAGAGAGCTGTCCGCTGAACATTACCGAGCATGCTGGGAGCTGCTGGGCGTTGCACGTTGGGATTGGTTGCCCCGTGTGGATGGGAAAACCATGGGTCGTCACCGTGGTAACTGTGTAAGATATTGGAACTGATCCTTGATGCATCTTGGGGGAAGACACAAGAAAATCATTTTAGAATCAAACATGAAATGAATATTTATAAAGAACGACAGGAAAAAGATCCCAAAAGTGAATAAAGATCTAGACAAAGGCACCTGTACACAAGGGTGGATAATAAAACCAAGATAAATGACCTCAAACTTAGCTTTAGTATGTCATGGGTAGAGCAGTACCTTTAGAACAACTGTATGCACCATAAAGACCTTTAGTGTCATTATGGAGAGTCTGTAAACAGACACTACCAGTGCAGATTAACTGCATAAAATAATGCACGTTTAACACCAGTTCATTTTTTACCAACTGCACAACATCTCATAACATGCTAATCTACTAAAGCTAAGCAGGTCTGGGTCTGGTTAATGCTTGGATGGGAGGCCTCCAAGTAAAGCTTGTGTGCCGTTGTCTCAACCAGCACCACTTCCAGCAGCCAGTCACTATTCATGTGTGGAACCCAGAGGCTCAGTGCCAGGCTGGGGAACCACCATAATATAAACAATTTCTTAAAAATATATATTCCCGCAGCCCTGTAGGCATGAAACCCACCTGTTCATGAAGATCCACCATGATGGAGCTTTGTTGAGGTGGGTGCGTGGCAGGATGGAGCATGCGTGGTGGTGCACTGGCGTGGCTGTACTGCCTGGACTCCTCTAGAGGAACGTGCTGCTGCTGCGAGAACACAGGATGGTGAAAGGTCTCATCCTGCCGCAGGGAACCATGCAAAACAGGTCTGTCTCGCTGCCCCCACTGCCGTCGCACTGGAGGGCTAAAGTGAGGGAATGCACACAAGAAAAACCACACACACACAATTACGCTTCATACACAACACTATCTAATTGAATCATCACTTTGCATAAACTGGTGTAACACTGGTAACTTTCTCAGGCAATTCAAAAGAGGCATCACGTGAATTTTATGAAGCTAACTGCAGTTTATGCCCATTTTCTGAGATTCTACACATCAAGTAGTGAGACCTGTTACACATGACAGCAATTATTTGACCTGACTGTTGTGATTTCCCACAGTTATTACCTTTCACAATCATACATTTACATCACAACAAACAGAAGATGAGTTGGGTGTGTTTTCATCCCTTAAAGCTAATGAACAGAAGTAAACAACAGGAGAAAACATCCATCAAGACGTGTCAATCACCAAGGTTCTAGCTTCTGACTTGGTGCTACAGTATGTTAAGAGGGCAGCACTGAGTAACATTTGTTAATTTGAGCTTGAGTTGTATCTGTCATTAGTTACAAATTAATTACAACAATACATATTAGGCAGGATAGTTCATCTGTTAGATAACTGTTAATGGCAATTATTCATTTGGCAATTACTTGTCAGCAAATCATAAAAGGTCTGAAATGAAGTATATTAATTAGACCATAAGCAGGTTCTTGTTACAGATTTGTCTAGACTGTAGTAGAGTCAAAGATGCCTTATGCTGAGCTAACCCTTTGCCAGTTTAGTGGTCTTATAAGACTGTTATGCCAGTAAAATCTTGGCAGAATTCTTATAGTGTGATATTGTATTTTTCTTCTAGTATTTTACCAATATCTCTCCCATCCCAATGTAGTGGTAGCCAATTAACCCATGCCATCCACTAGGGGCTCTCCCCATCACTGTTTTAATATCCCTGACTCTAGGAGGGTGAAGACAAGCACAAGCCTCCTCCGATGCGTGTGATGCAGCCACCACCTCTTTTCAAACTACCACCATTTATTCACCCAGAGAGAGAACAGCCAATTTTTGCTCTCTCGGGCCCCGGCTGGAAATGGCAAACAGCATGTCCGGGATTCGAACTTGCAATCGTCTGGTCATAACTCTGGTCTTAGCCCACTGAACCACTATGTGACCCAAGATTAAATTAAACAAATATATTTCTGTTTTTAGAGTGCCATCGACAGCTGGGTCCAAAAGAGCAAAAATTGTCCATTCTCTCTCTATTCGGGTGGGCGTTCTCTCCCTAACACTATAAAAAACAATGTGAACTGACACAGGCGTCTGCTGGGTGGTCCATCACAACTGAGGATCCTGATCTTTCCTCCAAGCGTGTTGGCTGCCCAGCCGTGATGTATCAACAGCAGGTGGAAAAGACACAGAGCTTGATTTCACATGCATTGGAGGAGGCCTGCTTGAGTCTGCACCCTCCTAGTGATAGAATGAGTCAGTGAATGGGCGGGTCAACTGGCTACCAAACTCATTGGGTAGAAAATAGGCCTTTTTCATGCAAGGAAGGTGGGTTAAGTTCAGGTGGAGGTGATGTGTAAGCCTACTTCCGGTCTGTAGCTTTAACTCAAAAATGGATGGGTTTTATTATTCCTCACCTTTGGCCGAACCGCCACACTTTATGCAGGACAATGATGTCGGAACTGTTAAGGAGCTCTCAAGAACCAAACGAGCGAAAATCGTTAAAGGATATAAATTGTTTTTTTTCGTGAAGTTTATTTTTGATTATGAAGGTACAGTAAATGCTAACGGTTCTACACCTAGGTTAGCCAAGTTAGCTAATGCTACCTAGCTCTGTGCTCACTCAACGTTCTATCATATAAACATCCATCAAACGTTTGTTTGATAAAGTATATCTGGTTAAATAAAGTTTATTGTTTAGTGCACTATTATAAATGCCAACATTATTGTGTCTAACAATTTTATATTCAGCGGCCAGTGTTGTTGATAAGGAGAGCCGTGTAAGTACTCTGTGCTACCGGTCTTTAAAGAAAAGCGAGGAGCTACACAATATAGAGGTTCGGTTCAGCTAGCTCACTGTTACAGCACTGTAGTTCACTAAACCGTATTAATTTCACCATTTACCATCAGTACAATCGGATGCTCTGTTGGGTTGGTATGTACTAAGCACAAAGCCCCCTTCCCACACACACACACACCTTTTTAGCAGCCCCATGCCATCACAGATATATTATTTACTGTTAGCCTTTAATGAGTACTTTAAAAAAAGCACTGATTTATTATAGGGTATTCGTCCAGAACCTGTAGATGAGCTCTGTGAGAAAGCAAAAACATCTGGCAGTAGTGAAATTAAATCAGTACTTTACAAAGCATACACAAGTGATGTGTATACACACACACACACACACATACTAAATACAACACCAACAATGTACGATGTGTGGTGTTTGACCAACTCAAAAGCTTTAATGTGCATTAATACAGATATAAGGTGGCAAAGTAACAATTCCATACGTATGGCGTGTGCTGTTCCTAATACTAATAACTTTGAAAGTCGGCCCCTCACTCCTTCTAATGGTTATTAACCACTTCTTTCTGCCTTCCTCATCAGCTGGGAATGAGTGGAAACTAAAATACAGCTGGAGTTTTTTTCGCATTAGTGCATAGCGGTACACTACAAAAACACTTTCTTGACACTTGCACCATAGCAGAAGAACGAACGGTCCAAACGGAAGTGATTTAACACAGAACTGTCCAGACCGGAATTTTTCACTCCGGAAACTACAGAAAGGCCAATTGGGTAAATAGATATTAAAATAAAATTAAATAAAAATAAATAGTCCAGTGTTTGGTTCTTAAATAAATAAATTAAAGTGGTTCATTATTCCATCAACAGCCGGGGCCCAAGAGAGCAAAAATTGGCAGTGCTCTCTCTGGGCGGGTAGATGGCGCTCTCTCTCACTATCACTCTCACATTGCAATGTCCGCTGGCTCAGGCGTCTACTGATTGGTCCAATCGGAGCTGGGGACCCTGTGTACCTTCCTCCGAGCGTGTTAGGCTCTCCAGTGACGGTGTATCAGCAGTGGTTTGAAAAAGAAGCGGTGGCTGCATCACATGCAACGGAGGAGGCTTGTGCTTGCCTGCACCCTCCTAGAGTCAGGGACAGTGCAAAGTGATGGGGAGAGGCCTAACGGAGAGGATGGGCTAACTGGCTACCACTACATTGGGAAGGGGATAAAAATTGGCAAAAACCTAGAATTATAAAAAAAATAAAATAAAATAAAAAAGTGGGCCATTATTATGATTGATGCCACATGACCTGATCTTTCCGACTCGTATGGTTTTCTTTTCTTTAAAAGCTTAATTTTTTCATCTGTGAAATTAGAAATTGTGACTTGGAAAAAAGCTCCAGTTTTGTCTCATCTGTCCAAAGAATATTCTCCCAGAAGCAGTGTAGCCTGTCAATATGCACTTTAGCCAATTTATATCAATTCCATTGACTTTACGGTTTTTCCTTCTTCCATGGAGTCCACTTTCGTTCAAAAAGCAAAGGATGGTGTGAACAGACACTGATGTTTCATGGCTTTGGAGTTCAGCTTGTATCTCTTTTGAAGTTTTTTATTTGGTTCATTGTCTACCATTCACACTATCTATTCAATCTGGAGTCAATTTTCCTCTTGTGGCCATGTCCAGTTAGGATGGCTACAGTCCCATAGACCTTACACTTCATCATTTTTTAAACTGTATTCACAGGAACTTAAAGCTGCTTGGTCTTTGATCTTTTATTTTATTTCTAGTATGTTTGCCAGTTTCTCCCCCTTCTAATGGAGTAGTAACCAATTAACCCATCTCATCTGCTGTGGGCTCTCCCCATCACTTTGCAATGTCCTAGACTCTTGGAGGGTGAAGACAAATACATCCCTCTGAACTACTGATACACCATCACTGGGGAGCCAACGAGCTCGGCGGAAAGCACAAAATCCCCTGCTCTGATGGATGCCTGAGCCAGTGAACACTGTATTGTGTAAGTGATGAGGGAGCACGGCCAATTTTTGCTTTCTTGGGCCCTGGGATTCAAAGTCGTGACCTTCTGGTCATAGCATCAGTGTCTTACTGAGCCACTTGGGGCCCAACATTTACCTTTATAACATGTTTGTTTACAGTTTTCTTTCTGCTCTCAAACTCTTCTCTTTGCTTTCTCCGTTTCATGTTCAGTGAAGAACAGATGATGACACCAACCAGCATAAGGATTACTTTTCTTCATTTAAATAGGCTGAATAACTGATTATAACATTGAAAACCTGTGATATTAATGACAGAAAACAGCTACTGAAATCTCTCTAAAACATAACAAAAGCATGCAAGGTTACATGCGGTAACTGTTTATAAATTCATCACTTTTCAGGAGGTTTCAGTAAGTTGTAATGGTACCAACACATTTGTCCACATCTGTAAATAACAACTCAAACGGAATAGTTCTTGTCTTGGCACTGGGAGCAGCTATTTTTAGCAAAACTGTTAGTAGTTTGAAAGCTGACAGTTTGAAACAGTTTGAAACTTCATAACCACACATGCATGAATATGCATTTCTTGCAAGATCATGTTTAGCACTGATACCAAGAACAAAACATAACTTTGCAGGCTGCTGGCCAATTTATTCTTTCAGATTTCTCAGGATTTCAAAAGTCAAAATATGTTGTAAGTAACACGCAGTACTGTGTGAAAGAATGTGACACAGATGAAAATACATTTTCCTGGCCAATAAACATTTACTTGCTTGCTTATAAACATGTTATACATTATTTTCCAGTATAATGTCTTATGCATTTCCAAATCTCTCCTGGAGGAAGGACAGTATTTACAGTTACAATTGAGTATCTGCTTCATCGAGTGTTTGCTTCAGCTAATCCATGTTTCATTAAACTAAATCAGGTGAGCTACTGGAGGAATTTAAAGGGGAAGTTATTTTTCAAGCATATATAGGGTGATTTCTAGGTACCTTAGATACAGATACAAACTTTTCCAGTAAGGAATGTCCACAGTCTTCATGAAAAGGTGTTTTATAAGTCTGAAGATTCATGCTTGAATCACACAAATCTATTCTTCCACTGTGTGTGTGTCTGTGTTGCTAAGGCTGCTATATGTGTCAAGTTGCTAACATTCTGTTCTGGTCACCTTTTGAAACCAATCAGAAACTGGAGCAGGATGTCCCACCACTGGCGCCTCAAAACTTTCAACCAGGAAGAAGAAAACAGTGGGAATCATGTCAGGAATTGTGATATTTTACCGTTTGTGTCTTTAAAAGAGGTACTTATGAATTATAAGTTCATCTGCTTATAAATTGATTTCCAAAACAATCATTTGTGGTGTAAAAAAAATCTTGAAATTGCAACTTTCAGATGCGACTAGAAATTAACAAGCACATTTTTCAGAACAGCTCTAATGTGAAACAGGTTAATTTCTTATTCCGGTGAGTCTCATTCTAACTGGATGATTGTAACAGAGACATCAACAACTTTTTCATGTTTATCCATCATTAATATTACAGCGTGTTTGTGAAAGTAAACTCTTGGCTACATTTACTACCACACCATTTCGATTATCTGCTTGGAAACCCAAGCTGTGCTTACCTGCACCAAACTGTGCAGCACAGTGGTCCAAACAGGAGCAGTGACAAGCTACTGTACTAGACAAAATGGTTGGAAGTGATTACTGACTCACCTTCTCCTGAGGTGCACAGGCGTGTTGCAAGGTTCCCCGAGGAACCTCCTCTGGTTTAAGGGGGCTGTTGGCGGCCGCCTATTCACAGCTATTTCCCATGGTCGCATTTGTGACGTCGTGCCGAACGAGTCACAGCTGGGGATGGCGCAGCGGTAGTGCTTAGAGGCACTTGGGTTCTCACAGCCTCAGATTGTCTTCACTGTCAAAAACACAAAACTAGGAGTGTTTAGCCAAAGCAAAATTATTATACATGTTTTATTACGCATTTTAAATCAATACATGTCTAATGTTTATTATTAATGTGAATATTTGGCCATAAGTATTGCATTTACTGTACTGAATTTATTGTCTATTGTACTTAAAGTCTATGCATCTTGTCTTATATCTATTATCCTTGCACTATTGTCCTATGTCTAATGCCCTTATCTAATACTGAACCCAAGAGCTAGCTTAGAAAGAGTTTCATTGTATTTGTACATTGTATTAAAGTAACTACACAGAAAACAATGAAAACTGGCCACTCTTAAAATACAGGATCCTTCTGCACTACCAGGTTTGTCGCTTAAAATAGCAGCACAAAGCAAAGGATGATAAAATAAGCTAGAAGATAGAAATCTACAAGACTTTCACTTCACAATGCAAGATTTCTATGGTGCTGCAGTATATTGCAGCACTGTCATCACTCTCTCAAGCATTTAGCCAAAGGCATTAATTCTACTCCAATGCATTAAAATAACCTAATAAATTCATATTAATTGAGCCAGCATCCTGAATCTTATCTACAGTAAGTCTATGCTGAAAACACTGACTGGTGATCTTTCCCACTTGAGGTGCTGGAAACAACACAAACAGGCTTGTACATTATATATACTGAGTTTAACTGACTTAGAACTGTATCCTATGAACTGATTCATACTTTTGAGGCAATTTATTTAAAAGTCAAATCTACTTAATGCTGCCATGCAATCAGAGTAACCATGAGAAGTGCTGGAAAACACTCTAGTATAACTTATCCTGGTTTTAATCAACTGTCATGAAGACTACAGTCTCCAATTGACTGAATAATACCAAACAGTAGATGAATCTCCTCACTTCTGAAGCTGGAAAGATTCTTGTCCATTTTATTTATTTTACTAATTCTTCATTTTTTTTTTTTTTTATTAGAAGATTTTGTCTAGTATTTTCTTTAATTCCATGTTTTACTTTTGCTGGTTTCTGCCTTTTATCCAAGCCAATTTTATTTCTCATATCTATTATTGTTTTTATGTGTCTGTAGTTTATTTGTACTGTGTGTGTAAAGACATTACTTTGCCTGGTCTCAGTGTAAGGCCTGTATAAATATATAATAGGCGCGCTCTATAGCCAACAAGCCAGTCCAAAATTATCTAAAATGAGCAGCAGAGACTAGTAAAGTTATAACTAAAGTAGTTAATAAGGAAGAACACGTAGGGTAATTAAACAAAAAGGGACCGTGTGATAGTTAAGACTGCAGAGCTGGTTAGTCTCGGACTCCAACAAAGCGCGGACGACCATGTGCTCACAGACAAAGCAATAACAAAGGCGACAGCAGACGAGCGCCTGCTCCAGCCCGAGTTTACTCCTTAAAAGTCCACCTACTGCACAGACACGCTCGTTTTACGTGTGAAATACACCGTCTGACAAATGTAGGAATTGTGAACACGCATTCAACGTGTTCTGGACTCTTCTAACACATAGATATGTTGTATTATAAGATGCCAAAACGTCAGCCAGCACAAAGACTGAGCAGCAGCCCAGGAGTGTCTGTGTGCAGCTAACTCTGCTAACGCTCCACATACGAACGTCTCCAAGTTACAGGCATCACTAATAATTCATAAAAACAATGAAAAGTAAGAGAAAAGAACAACACGCGGCCGTGAAACTACAGCTGACTAGTAATCCCGATCCAGTTGTTGTTTTTAGACGTTGGTTAGCACACTGTGTAAACAAGATCGAACAGGAATCGCAGAAGTGCCGAGTTAGCTTAGCTGTATTGTTTATATCTCAGTCTGAGCTCCTCACTAACTCTCACTCTACAGAAGTTCACTTTATTTTTCACATACTGAGAACAGCTTTAGATGCCACCAGCTGCATGCACGTTGTGTTATTATGTTTATGATCTACATTAGTATTATTATTATGATAAAAAACCCCACTGTCTGTCTGGGTTAGCATACCTCACTTGTTTTGAACTGGTCCGTCTCTGGCACGTCCCCCCGCAGTTTGGTAGCTTTGATGAAATAGTTGCTTTCCGTAAATAAATAAATAACCTGATTCAAATCCCGCGATTTAAACGAGCAGCTGAACATAACACAAGCTCCAGTCTGGGATCACAGCATCCCCCCTTTTCTGTTGTCCGTTTACTTCCTTTCGCGTGAGGCTGCTGCTCGTTAGCCTTGGTTAGGTGTCCAACACGGGCATTAAAAGACGGAAAAGTCCATCAGCGTCGGATGTTTACTGTTTTCTCTCTGAATATTTAGTTTATCTTTTTGCATTGCCGAACTAAAAGACAGAGTCGGAGATTTTCACTGTTTCCTTTACATTCATCGCGTCCATTGAATTCGCTGCATTCCACTGCGCGTGTTGTCATTCTGCTAGGCTCCCTGTGCTCATCACTGAACCGGTTCGTTTAAACGAGTCGGTCGAACTGATTCATAAGTCTAAACTAATCGATTTTTCAAACACATGTGCAAAGTGTGCATGAGGACGTGGGTGCCAACTATCGAGGGCCACTACAACTGGTTTGTGGATGATGAATGTGTACTGTATTGGTGTGATTTCGGTTGTTGAATTTCTACTGAACTGTATTACATTAGGTTGAAAACAGCTGGTACCAAAAGCCATGGACTGGACTGGTACATTCCTACTATCTCAATGGGACATTTGCCGTCTTAATTAGGGAGCAGCTGTGTCCTTGTAGTTAGAGATCTGGTATTGTAACTTAACAGGACAGCACTTAACCCCCAACTGCTCCTCGGACACCATTAATAGACAACCCATCGCTTCTGGCACATGTTCTCACAGCCTAGTGCAGTGATCATCACTATTTTTTTCCAAAAGAGCCATATTGACAGATCAAAGTCAAGGAGAGAGCCACAATATCACCCCACGTCACTCAAATAATGAAAAAAAAACAACCCACCTATGGACTAAACCTTTGCGCACTGAATATATTGCTCTAGCTAGCTTATAGAATCACTGCTGCCATGTAGCCACCCTGCTGCAGGGTTGCCAGGTCCAACTAAAATATCCAGCCTAAAGTCAGCCTAAAACCCGCCTTTTAGAAGCTTAAACTAGCCCAGAATATGTCTATCACACGTTTGAAGTGAATGGCAAAACAACTGTGTACGAGTGTACGACTTAGTATTTTGTTTATAAGGGATTTATTATGATTATTGCTATTTATCTTAAAGTGATTAATAATATGGTAACATGAGTGTTTTATTAGTTCTTTTAAGTGTTAAACCGTGAACCTGGCAACAGCAGTCTCGTGCAGCCTGCTGTTGGAAACAGTGCCTGTGTTGCCAGGTTCCACAGTATCCCCGATTTGGAACCAACTTTAATTGAGGCAAAATGAGAAGGCAAGTGCTTGGAATGTAGAGCGCATTACAGTATATGTATCTGTAGCATGCTTTTAAAATACTTTGGCTGTGCTGGCGTACTTTCGTAATCAGTCACGAGAGCCACCGATAAAGCACGGCGAGCCGCATGTGGCTCGGGAGCCGCGCAATGAGTATCCCTGGCCTAGTGTGTTCACTACTGTGTGTGTGTCACTACACAGATGGGTTAAATGAAGAGGTCAAATTCTGTTGTGTGCAATCGCATTGGTAAAAAGTTGAATCTAATCTAACTGCATCATGAAACTGCAGAGATAAGTCAGGGGTTGTAGTAACTTTACATTGAATTGAAAAAGACTAACAGCTAATAATGTTTAAAGATCTCTAAATTTTTGGCTGGATGTGTCTGAAATCAAACCCTTTGTACTCTATTTAGTGTTCTATTTAGTAGAGATGGACCGATCGGCGTTTTTGAGGCTGATTTCGATTTCCGATTCCTTTTCAGCGCGATCGGCCGATAGCCGATACCCATCGAGGGCGGGGCTATATGCCATGCAAATCTAGGAGCAGTTGT
>BRDA01051486.1:2500-16728 GCA_036984385.1 Crenuchus spilurus
ACGGCATGTAATTTTGATTGTCTGATTTCACAGCTATGGCACAGCATGAGAAAATAAACTCTATATTTATATGACATATTATAGCTGTACTGTCCTGTGTGTCCTTATGTCCCAGTCATTCTGAATTCCCTCTACAAAGTGCTGCAGCTTTAGTAAAACCAAAATGTTACATTTGGTAAATAAAGAATGCGTATTAAAATATGCAGAAGTTGAATCTCTATAGAAGATGGTTCATTTAGAACATCAATAGATAAATGGAATGTAACCAGTAACATTTGCATAAAGTGTTATGTATGTGTGTACAGTCATATCAGAATATTATGACCCTGGTTTGGGATGTGACCGAGTTTACTGCATGTATAAATAAGTGAGCACACCAGTCAGTTGTAGCAGAGTGTAAAACAGTCATCATGGGCAAAGGATGTGATCTGACTTATGTCCAATGATAATAGGGTACTGGATGAAGGGTTGCATCTTAGACATCGCTAACATTGAGGGATATTCTAGAGCTGCCGTAGGGAAGGTGTACCATGAATGGACTCATTATACTTTGAGTGCCACCTAAAGGCAAAGCAACAATATCCTCACAAGCCATTGATGCTAGTGCAAATGACGTGCCACATTAGACCAGTTAACCTCTCTAATAAACACAGGAACATTGAGGAAAGTGTCATGGACCACCACTGAGGGAGCAAACAAGAGCAGTTATTCCCAAATTTAAGGTAGGTGGTCATAATATTCTGATATGATTGTGCATTGTATTGTAACCTCTACATTATGATACATATATCACCAGGCTCTTGTCAATACACAGCCCTAATTACTAGGAAAGTTACAATTAAACTTCTAAACGAGCTGATTAGCTTCCTAGCAATTAGATCCTGGCGATACAATACATATCACGATACAAGAGGTACAATATAATATTTTGTGATCTACTGCGATAATGTAAGCAGGATAAAAAATGTAATCTTATTTTAGGAAATCTGTCACTGGTGACTCCTGGATAATCATGAATAAGTTTTGTTTAATTTAAATTATTTTAGGAATGGTCACTATCAGGAGTGATAACAGAGCCAAAATGAAAATCCTGAAAGTACAGACGAGGGGTCCAGGGGGCCGCCTTAGGCCCCCTGGTATGTCCAGGTCAACGCCTGGTGGGGGGTCATAGGGTGGCGAAGCCCCCCTAAAGCTACTGGCTTTTCAGTGTTTCAGATAGCTCAGAATGTCTTAAACTTGTGCACAAACCACTGGTCTCAAGGGTCTTTGACTAGTGGAATTGCACATAAAGGATGCACATGGTCATAAAGAGAAGTAAGATTGAACATTAAATTTATTACAATTATATAGCAGAGCCAAATAAAGGAAATGTTAAATGTTGGCATACTTCAGTTTTCATATTGATTTTGAGTAGATTTCACATAATAATAAAACAAAGAAAATACCAAAAAGGTACTTGGACAAAAAAGTTTTTAATTAAAACGTAATCTACATAACGTAAATTAGAGCCAGCGTCCTTAGTTCAATACTGTGCATGCATGTACATATTGTGACGTTTCAGGTGGTCTCTTGTGGTCCACTGGCTGTGAGCCGGTTTGCATAATTCCCATGGGGCTTTGGGGGTGGGTTGTTGTGGGGTTAAAGTGTTGTAATTTAGCTTAGGGGTAAAGTAACTGGGGGTTCCAACTGTCTTTGTGTTAAAAAGTGTGCTTGGTATGTGACTGTTTACCGCCGTTGTGGGACAGGTCAGGGATAGATAAAGGTCTGAGTGTGAGTGTGTGTGAGTCTTAGTCTACTGTCATTCATTACTGTTCATTCAGAGCATTCAATAAAACGCGCTCAAAGATTATTTTGCCTCATTAATTCTATTACTCTCTGCACCAGCCGTCACAATATTAAGTTGAAATGATTGTTTTTACGAAATAAAAAAACTAAGATTGCTTAAAGTACAATATATTATTTATTGATATAAACATATAAATTAGATAAATGTAATGGGGTTTTTTTCCAGTGTAAAAGTCATAGTAGTAAATTAATATATTGTGTCCCAAGCAATGGTTACAAATTGGCCTACTAAGCTTGTCAACTCTTAACCAATCAAATTCACTGATTAATCATGGACACATACAAGTCTATTTATATATGTGATTTATATATGCATGAGATGGACAGCAACTGCAAGTGAAATGTTATTTATTTATTTATTTGCATGTATGTAGTGTAAATACTTTTTTGATTTTGGTTTTATAATTATTGCTTACATAACGATACTTTTGTGGCTTAATGATGAAGAAATGTATGTAAATCGGTGGTTCAGTTTTCGACTGGCCTAGCCTATTTGACGCAGACATGAGGGCGGAGTCAACTAAGTGCTACTTAGGGACTCGTTCGTAAGTTTGGAAGATAAGAAGACTTTTGGGAAACAGTTGGAAAAATAGTGTTCTTAAAGTTGTTCGTAAATCGCTAAGTTCAATCACTTTGGGGAAACGCACACCTGTTCGGTTGATTTGAACTTTGGTAAAATCACGACACAGCTGACATGGATGCTTGTTCCTCTACACAGAAACAAAACCTCTTCCAAAGAAATAGAATCTAATTACCGGGAACTTACCTATTTAAACAGCTGCCACTTCGATCACTATGCGAGTGTGGTGTAGAAAAATCATATCTTCTCATTTATTTTGTGCTGTTTTGAATGTTTTCTCAGCTCACTTCTTTTGGCGCTTGTGTGCACGGTCGCTTACGTGTTCAAGAAAATAATAAACCTTCATATGATTCCGGAGATTTTCGACCTCTCGCGGTTGGTTCTTACCCAAACTGTTTCGTCCTTTACTCTATCTTATCTTGAAAAAAATTTATCATTCTAAAACATATTTGGAATATCAAAATACGGAATTCTGGATATTTCCCGAATTTTATCACCCTTGCACTATAGCTGTTGTCCATGGTTGCGATTACCGATCCAGCAAAGGCAGTCAAAAAAAAAAAAATCTGAATACTAGTAGTGAAGATCCGAACAGCAGACCAGGGAAATTATAATAATAATAATAATAATAAACTGACTTAAGTACTAATATGCATGTGTGCTTGTTTACTTAAGTTCAGGTTTTGACTGCGCTACACATCACTGCTGAAGGTTAATAAGAAAACACTGCCTCTGAGCTTAATGACCAAAATAACTGCTTTACGGAAGCAGCACCATCTAGTGATTATTGTGTGTCAGTAACAGATTCTTTTCTGAAGGCCTTTAGTCAGATGAAGTGAGTTTTAAGTAGTAATGACTCTTGTGAAAAAGTTCATTTGTGTTTTTAATTTAATTAAAAAAAGATAAACGGACACATTTTCTATGCATTACATGTGGCATTTCAAGCCGTAGTTTTATTGTTGATTACTACGGCTCATGAAAATCTCAAATTATTAGAATATTTAGTTTGATTGAATTACTATTCAAACAGTATCAACATAAAAAGGCTGGAACAATGTAAAGTTCTGGTAGTTGTACCTGTTGTATGTGTTGCTCAGATGTTGGCTTTTGTGTTCCGGAGGCTGGGCGCTGTACTGGATGCCCGAGGTCCACTGCGGTTTCGTCACTGTGAGACTGAAGGGCCGGACTGGACGACTGTGGTTCTGGACATGCAACACACTGCTGCTGTTGTTGCTCTAGATCCTGTCAAACACACACATACATGCAATCATTACTCCACTTCTAAGTGATTGTGCATTATTAACCCTTTAAACTCTCTAAGGTTCTGTATGACATGCCTGTAGTCCTCGAGTCTCAAAACATGTCTGATGTCTTGGACTCAGCCATCGGCCTCACCAACTTCCATCTCTCTGTATTTTGCTGATCGTGACAGGCCTGGTGTTATAAAAGAATCCTGGAGTGCCAGTCTACTTAGCTACACTGACATTCATCCATCAGGTACTTCTTTATCTCTCCCTCTCTCTCAGTGAGGTGAGGTCGTTTGCCCTTGTCTCTGTGGTGTCCCTGTGAGCTGTACAGTCTTAATTGACGCTCCTTCACAGGTGATGAATAATAGTCACACCAAACTCTTCACACACAGCTGTCCCCATCCTCAGGGTGTGTGTGTGTGTGTGTGTGTGGGGAGGTGAGCTTTGGACTGTTTAAAGTTCAAGAAGGTGTCCCACAGAACAGGATTTTTAAGTTAGTCAGATCTCTTAAGCACAATGTTGAGTACTGTGTAGTATTTCCCATTACATAGTTATCTGGCTAAACTGGGAGGTCCTGCTTGGAGGTATACCCCCTAAAGCAACAGCAACATCACAGCAACATTAATACAAATAATATACAACTATCACTTATTTTCATTTCCAAATAACTTCTATATGTATATTCTATAAACATAAAAAAGCTCAAGATGTTCCACTTTGAGGACTGAATGAAATGATTTATGACTGTTAACTATTAAAAGATATTGATATAGGAGCAGAGGTTGTGTAGCAGGTGGTGTTGAAGGTGTTGGGAGTGAACAATGGAGCTGACAATGGGAATGGATATCAAGGCAGATGCTGGAGAGGAGGTTAGATGTTAAAGTGGATGTTGATGTAGATGCTGGAGCAGACACTGAGGTGGGCATTGAGATAGACTTTGAAATGGAATTTGGAGCAGACATTAGAGTGGACGTTGATGTAGATGCTGTAGTGGATGTTAATGTACATGCTGAGGTGGAGGTTAGAGTGGATGTTCGAGTGAATATTGAAGTTGATAGTGAGTTAGACGTTGGAATCGATGTTGAAGTGGATTTTGAGACAGATTTTGAAATAGATGTTGGAGTGGACATTAGAGTAGATGTTGGAGTGGATGTTGGGAGTGGATTCAGAGCAGGATGTCAAATTTGCACACAACCAAAGAACGGCCCTCAAATATGACTTGGTTCCCTTTGTTTTTACCAAAGGGCCATTCAAAAGAACCGGACCAGCTGGCACAGTGCAGGTACAGAAAAAGACAATGTGTTTGCGATGTTACAATTATCAGTGTTGAAGATTTTTCACATTAACATGTTATTAACAACCCTACAAACAGATAAGGTTAATTAGCTCTTTCACTATCCTCACTCTGTAGCTAATATTAGACTCAAGTTATATTAAATGAGATGCGATAGAGCTCTGTATGTACACAATATTTACTGAGACCTCACATTATTCTGTATGAATACATTCTAACAATACAGTTCCTCTAAATGTGTTCTAGCAACCAGTTAAAACTTATGAAACATCCTCCATGCCTGATCTGACCTAATGTGACTGAAATCTGAAATAACGGTGGAAAATAACTGAAGTCAGATTAAATCTCAAATAACTGCTTTAATAAATGTGACAGGTCTACATAAGACTTAGAACTGCTTGTAATCCCTCTTTACACTCATACTGGACAATTTATATATATATTCCATCACTCACACACACACACACACACACACACACACACACACACACACACACACACACACACACACACACACACACACTCACACTCACACTCACACTCACACTCACACACACAGTGTGTCTTTGTGACAATGCTGAGGAAAGTGTTTTATAAATTAAACTGATTGCGAGTCAGCGCCTTGTTTGAATGTTCAAATTCCACCTTCAATACTGCAGCAGCTAAAGTTAACCATTTAAGGTGGACTGGAAAGTTTTCATTATAATCTGGTGCATAAAATGCTAGCGTTTATATTAGGGGTGTAAAATAAACGTATTGAATCGGTTCACTCCGGTTTTGACTTTAATGATGTGAATACACCGGTACATGGACACCTGAATCTGTCTATTTGTAGCATGAACAAATGGCCCAGTTAAATAGCTGTTAATCGGTTTGTTGTTGCTGATGTGCTTGCTGCTGCTGCTGCTCCCCCAGTAAAAACAGTATTTTACTGTTTCTGAAGTCACATGTTAAATTCAACAACTATACTTGTCCTCTAGTATTTCATTCATCTATTTGAATGCAAGTAAAAACACATTTTTAGTATTATGCTGAATCATAATGAAAATTATCATCTATTTTAAACAAGTAATTATTATTTCCTACCCTATTATAGTGAACCAAACTGTATCAAAATCCTACTCAATCAAATCAAACTGAATCGCTCTAATTTAAAATATATCCTTTCTGAATCGTATCGTACCACATGAATCGAGATATGTATGAGATCATCATTTATTGGACAGATGCACACCCCTAGTTTATATATTAGGTCATTGTTAGTTAGCATTCTTAAACACAGTTATATCAGAATATTATGAGCAGCCCTGGTTTGGAATGAACTTGGCCTGTAATGTCACAGATGCCACGTGACAGTTTGCTGCATGTATAAAAAAGTGAGCACACTAGTCAGTTGTAGCAGAGTGTTAAACCATCATCATGGGGAAAGGACGTGATGTGACTGAAGTCCAAAAGGGCTGACAATAGGGTACCAGGAGAAGGGTGGTGGCATCTCAAAAACCACAAACTTGGTGGGATGTTCTAGAGCCACTGCTGTGAAGGTATTAAGAAAGGACTTCTCATACATTGAGTGCCTCCCAATGGCATAACAGTGGGGTCCCATGGGCCACTGATGCCAGAATGGAAGTGGTACAATCAGCGTGGACCAAACCTCAAATGCCAAGAGTGGTTATTCCCACTATGAGGTAGGCAATCATAATGACTGTGTAATTAATTAATAAAAGAACCAGACCCCAAAATAAAGTTCTGTGTGAGGTTTTAAACCTGTTCTGCTACTGCTAATATGACCGATATTAGAAAGCTCACACAAGTAAGCCAAAGCGGCACAAACTTCTCAGAGCAGAAAATGTAAAGCTTCATCCACAACAACGGCACTAAACCTGTAAACCTGAGCACTATGATGAGGGATAATTAGCGTGGACTGACAGGCAGGGCCTCGGCACCTGCTTTTCTCGCCAAGAGTGAGGTAATGAAAAATACAACACCACTGTCATCACCTTTGGGTTCCTGATTGCATTATCAAAACTACAGCCGCACTTGGCATCTGGGTGTGACCTTGTTAACTGCCAGGGTAATTAAGTTTAACCAATTGGGAGAGAGGATGATAAATTATTAGCGAGGAAGATTTTGTTCACATTTTATTAAATTGGCCTGTCAAAGGGGTCGGCCAAATTATCTGGGGCCTCGTTTGCTGGAGGCCGGCCATATTGCTGCATCTGTTACAATTATTTATAATTTCAAGCAGTCAAAAAAAAAAAAAAAGAGAGAAAAAACACAACCGCGGAGTCGGTTCGGCAGCAGCCGCGTAAAGCAATTTACAAATTATCTGATGAGGGAGTGTTTGAGGCTTTTCTCTCATTTCCAGCCAGCAGAGAAGAGACTGGGAAACACACAGAGAGAGAGAAAGAGCGAGAGAGGATGTAGAAGAGGAAGAGAGAGAGAGAGAGCGGTGCTGTAATTACAGAACGCGATTAGGCTCTTGTGGGACTGCCTGGTGCGGGAGGTCCCGGTGTAGATGGGGCAGGAACATATGGAGGAGGCTCGTGATTGCGCTCCCTGAGGCTCGTGACCCGTCTGCTGGCTCAGGAGCGAGGGATGCATGCGAATGAGAGAGAGAGAGAGAGAGAGAGAGCACTAATGCTCCACACATGCACCATTTATACCACAAAACAAACCGGACCAGTGCTAATTACCCAACCGGCATGAACCGGGCCTCAGACCTGCACTGAGCCAGAACACGAACGGGCCTTGGCTCTGGGCTGGAACGGTTTCCTTTCTCTTCTGAGCGAGCAGACAGACAGACAGACCAGTTTACAAAGTCCTCAGCAGCCGTATGTACATCACAACTTTAGGAATAATTTCCAACATTTTCTCTGATGTTAAAAGAAACATTACGCACAAAAAATTACATTTCTTTTGAAAATTTTCATCTTAAATATGTGACTATGTGGTCTGTGATGAAGTAGGATGTTGCTATCTATGGACTGTGATCATCCTAAAGCCTGATAACAGTTGGGCTGAACAATTAATCGTTCTTTAATTGAAACCGCGATTTGAATGGATGCAATTTTCCAATTTGAATTAGCCAATAGCCTGCAGGTATCACTAGGGGAAAAAAACGTGTGAACTGCCTGCTGAAGACCAATCAGAAGCCGCTAGTCATACATATCCGGCAGAGCTAATATCTTTAGCAAGAAAGCTAAAAACAAGCAGCACTGCACTTGACCTCAGGGAAAAGATTAACGTTTTACCTGAGCAAGCGAGCGAGGCCCAAAGTCCAGTGGACGAGTTGTCGCCAAAGAAAAACTGCACATAGTGTGTATGGGGGCATTTTGGTTTCAGGACAACTCACAAAGTTGAAACGGAGCTGAGTAACGTGGAATACTCGTGACAACGACAGATATGTGGTAGAGCCGAACTGAACCTTACCATCACTTAACATCGCTAATGGATTAAAAGACACGTTGGCTAAGTCGGGTTTAAATGAAGAGGGGCAAGTGTGCACAACCACAGATAATGTCTCAAACATGATAAAGGCAGCCGAAATAAACAAGCTGACCAGGCTAAAACTGAACATGCTGTCATGTTCTTTTCTCTCTACTGTGTTGAACATGATCAGAACTTGATATAACTCTCTCTCTCTCTCTCTCTCACACACACACATACACACACACGGCGTCATGTTCTCTTTATCTGTTTTTAAATGATGCTAGGTTCATACTTTTTTAAAACGACAATCTCTATATAATATTTATTTTATATTTTAGTTCTCTCCATATATAAATGCATGGTGTGACACTTTCAAAGTTATGTGTGTGTTTGGGTACTCTGTGTCTGTGTGTGTGTGTGTGTGTGTGTGTGTGTGCACGCGCGTGTATGCACCCAGTGATGGACTGGCGCCCTGTCCTGGACTTAGTTGAACAGTGTGATGCTCTGCTCTGCGCCCAGTGAGGGGGTAGGGGTCTAATTGTGACTCTGTTAAGGGTTAAGCGGGTGTGATAATAGATGGATGGATATAGTGTGTGTTAGTGTGTGTGTTTTATTCACAGAAATAAAAGTAATCGGCACTAATGACACTTTTTGTTTGTTTTTATTACATTCTAGCATAGAATTTTCATAGAATTTATTTTTCTTTCAGAAAATGCACTCGAAATCTCATTCAAAAAGTGGTGCACTCCAAGATTAGGCTTAATCCCTGTGTCTGTGAAATGTCCGCTATTTGTTTAAGATAAAACTAATACATTTTAATTTCAGCTTTTGTAGTGAGGCATTACTGTCCACTGCTGACCAGTCATATATACAAGTAACTTGATATTCATTCATGTTTCACACATTTACTGTTACTGTTAAGATTTTTACTCATGTTGCAGTTAATATGATTTTTTTTTATTTTGTCCATCTTTATTTTGTAGGTGTTGAAATTTTAAAATAAAACTGACAACTCTTAATCTGAGAACCCTGGGAATCTTTTTTATGTAGAAACAAATTTATAATTATATTTGATAGATCTGTTAACCACTAAAACAGGTTTGGGGTTTAAATCGCAATCACAATATTCCGTGAAAAAATCGCAACTAGATATTTAACTCAAATTGTGCAGCCCTAGATAACAGTACATCATATGTTAAGTTTGGGCAATAATTAATCTTTAATTGCAAAATTACAATTACAATCAGTCCTAATTCTGAGTGCTGACACATTCTGCACAAGCTCAATAATCTCACTCTATACTGGAGAGAAGCACGCATAACCCAAAATGTATTTGGTTCATTAACACGTACTCCTGACTCTAGATTATAATCTTTTAAAACTGTATATTTGGAGGTAATTGACTTTTATTAACTGTGCTGTTTATACTTAAACAGTCTTTTCTGTTATAGACATCTGTTGTACATTTGTACATAAAATATTTGTACAAAGTCGATTGTAAACAAAAGCAACACCATCAATAAAGTCATCATACAGCAATGATACGTGATCATTTGCTTAATGTCATCACTAGTCGCGTTTCCATTGACCATTAAAAATCGCAAATTAGAATTGCGAATAAAAATTTGCTTAATGGAAACATGACATCTTTTGCGCTAAGATGAGGTGGTTTTTCATTGCAAAAGTGTAATGGAAACACTCAAACAGACTTTTTTCGCATCAAGGGAGCCACATAATCAACAACCTACAGTCAGAAGGACATTAACTGATGGTGTATAAGCTTCCATTAGCAAAATTAGCCTCATAGCTCCAGTGTAAAACTAACTAAATACATAAATATGACATCCTGAATGAAAAAGATGCATATATGTATGTACTGGAGATGGCAGATTTATTGATTTTGCATGTTATTTTATTTGCTTTGTTTTCTCTAAATGCAATTAATGATTTTTATTGTACTACTGATGATGAAAAGCACAAAGTTTATTATTATTATTATTATTATGTATTTATGTACACAAGTTTTCTAGAAAGTGAGATTCAGGTCATTTAAACATCTGACCAGGCTCAGAGAGAGAGAGAGCGCAAGCAAGCTGGGGAAGAGCTGATGTGTGTGATTGAGTGTGTGTGACTGCTAGTCATTAAGTGTGTGTGTGACTTGTAGTTATTAAGTATTTGAGAGAATCGCCATAATCTTGTGTTTTGTTGCCTTCGAAAGAGAAGTTATACTGTGTTTATTTTATGGTTGAGCTCTCTCTCTTTGATTAGCTTTTGTTTTTTATCTCCCTGAGGAGAAGGACACTACTTTGGGCTAATTAGCAGGGGATCCCTTTTACATTGCATCACGTAGGAAGACCGACTGTTAGACCGACTAGCATAGGGGCAGGTGTCACTTATGTCCTCTGAGTAGCTTAGATAAGGGGTAGGCAGGTTAGTGCCTGTTTGCTTTTTTTTTTTTTTTTTTTTTTTTTTTTTTTTTTTTTTTTTTTTTTTTTTTTTTCACTTTTCTTTGACACTGTCCACTTGCCCTCAGAAGTTGTTCCCCTTTGTATGGGCATATACTGTAGAATGTCGATACTCCCGCACTTGTGTTTGGTCTCTTAGGACTCAGCCATTGTTGTGTGATTTGTTATTTGTTAATTGTTCCTGTATGTGTTCCGTGTTGTCTGAAGTAAAATCAAGGCCTGTTATCACAAACTTATGGTTGTCTGTTCTCCTTCCTCCTCCACCTACCTTGTTACTGTGCCACCTCTCCAGCCCTTGCTGCCAGCCAATTAGGGGACACGTAACAAGTGGACCCTATTTTTGCCAAAGCCACTGTTTCTTACTTGAGGACGGTCTAAAAGAAGAGCCTTCCTCAGATGCATGTGCCCCAACTGATGTAGACAAACCGCCACACGTCGTATCCACTACAGGAGGAACACTCAAGACACCTAGCTAAACTAGATGACTGACTACAACATTACGTATGTCCTTCTTTAGCATAGCTCTCGTTATGGGAATACTGAAGTGGTCAGCTATAGCCATAAGATCATCTTTCCTACAGGAGTCAAGCAGCTCCACATTAGGACATAACAGAAAATCCTGGACCTGAAACTGTGACATAATAGTCCCCTATACACACACACAAACCAATGGGAGTCTACACCATGCACCAACCCAACCTACTAGGTCCATTTACCCTAACAGCAACAGCAGCTGATGCCACACAGATAAAATCCCAGATGAGCCCCCACTTGTTACATGCCCCCTAATTGGCTAATTTGTTCGCCCACTTGTGTGATTTGCCATTCATATGATGATGAAATGAAAATTACAGCCATTCCATTGGTGAATTGTGTGAAAACCCCCATCAAACAAAAGACCTCCCACATTTAATGTTCACACCTCTCTCATGAATATTCAATGTAGGGTTAGTGGCTGAGGAAAAAGTATTGCCTCACATGTTATGCTTTAGAAATAAAACCACATACAATGTCTAAAAACTAATGAGCAGTGTGTAGCCAACATCTCTGTTTATCCAGTTCTGACCTCAAAAGTCTTGACTAGAAATGTTGAGTTTGTTTTTCTCCTCTAAACAGCCTTTCCATCTAGGAGTCTGATGCCAAGTTAGTTTTCCTTATACTAATATTGGCACAGTTTAATTCCCTGAGGCTTTAATCCATTAAACTCATTATTTAAATCTATTTATAATTTTTAAAGTATAAATGATGAAATATCTGAGGCAGGTTACAGAATGATTAGTTCTCTTAGACGCATCTCAGCTACCACAGTGACTGGAAAAAATGTCAGAATAAGGAAAAGTAACTAATGTTGTATTAAATGTGGAGTAATCCAGGTGCTCTGGTACCTGAGGTAGGTTTCGGCCCTGATTGACCTCTAGTGTATTCTGATTTAAATACTACAGATACACAGAATGAACACTCACGTAGTCGGTGGTTAACAAGAGGTAACACTGCGACTCTTATGCAGGCAATTAGCACCACGCTAACGGAGGACTTTGTATTACCTAGCTGAGTTAGTCTTTAAGCTCCAGTGCTAAAATAAAGCAAACGGCAAATATCAAATCTGAGTTTTCATGTAATTACCTCTTTAATATAACCACTAACCCATCAGTAAAGATACAGTGTGTGTGTGTGTTGGGTACTGGGCAAGGCTGCTGTACAGAGGGACAAGTGTGTGTGGGTTTATGTGTGTGTGTGTGTGTGTGTGTGTGTGACCTATGAGCTCAGAGCACATGGTCAGGGTTTATTAACGAGCCTCAGCACACACAGCTCTGATCTAATGAGAACACTCGAGTTACTGCAGACAACACACACATACAGACACACACAAACATACACACACAGCGGCCAAATACGGAAGCCTTGAAATCAGAATAAACACCAATCTGATAAAGGAGGCGCTGAACATACAATTTAATTTAAACTTTATTTTTATTTTATTTATTTTTTTATTGAATTATTTTAACCGGTTCCATCCTGTGAATGTCCAGAAATCTGGTTATTCATTTAAAAATGCAACTTTAAGGCTAATTAACTCATTAATACCTAATATCTTGATATGTCAACAATAAATAACCATTAAAGTGTGATAAACTACACCGATGCCTAGTGTAGCGTCACGATACTTGATACCAGATCAATACTTTTTTTACAGCTTAACTAAAAGGTACAGTATAGAACTGACCGACAAATCTACGCAGGTACTGATATGTCCTGACTGATGGGAGGAGAGATTGAGATTAAGGAAAGGGTTAAACTGACATTCACATAAGAAACATCATTTGGTCTAAATCCTATAATCTGTACTGTATATTAGTTTAAATTCATTCAGACGGCTTTCATTTACACTGATATTCTGAAGCTATAAGAGAGAAACAGCAGCGTTACATATGAATAAATACTGTTTACATGGATTTGCTCCTACAGGTTAATGAACTGAATCTGCATTTCTAGCCATTTGGCTGAGCTTCTTCAGTCTAGACGAGCGAAACTCATGAAGTGTCTCGAGCACAGAAAAAAATGCATTTATTTATTTGCCTATGTAATTTTTATTTATCTTTAAGCAAACATGACGGAGCCAGCTAATTGGCAGAGCGTCGGTGTGTAGCGATCTATCTGCTTCCTTCGACACCGTGAAACATTTAAAGCCCAAATACACACACACACACACACGCACACACAGGCTGGCTCTCAGTATGCGGCGGCTGCTCCACATGATGGTCCTGATCAAAGGAAACACGGCTACTCTTCTAAACATGACCCCACATAACAAGCCGAGTGCGTGTGGGGAGCTGACACTTCAATTATACATCTGACAGCTCCAGCGTACGCTAACGCTAATAACACACACACACACACACACACACACACACACACACACTAGCGAGTGTGATCGGAGGAAGCGGCTCAGTCTCCAGGCCTTCAGGGAAGGATGGAGAGAAAGAAAAAGAGAGAAACAGAAGGAAGACTATACAACTTTCATCACCGACGAGGAATATTCTCTCTCTCAAGGTTTAACGAACTGCTTTCATTATTTTACGCCTTCCTACTTACACTGAAGTCAGCAATGTTAGACAGACTATATCACAACAACGCTGCCACGAAGCCACGCAGTCCTCTCAAACAGGTCAATCTGACACCCAAGCACTGCAAAAACTACCACATCAGGGTCAAAAGGGAATTCCACAAACCCAGCACATCTTCCCACCCCAGATCTCTCACACAGCTGAGTCAGAAATCTACAAACCGGATTCCAAAAAAGTTGGGACGCTATACAAATTGTGAATAAAAACTGAATGCAATGATGTGGAGATGGCAAATGTCAATAT
>BRDA01051487.1:0-10214 GCA_036984385.1 Crenuchus spilurus
TATATATATATATATATATATATATATATATATATATATATATATATATATATATATATATATATATATATATGCACATTTGAATAGTACAGCAAAATGTAATAACTGGTCTTCTATGGGTTAAATGAGGCAGTGCACAGCCCCATGGCCTCATGGGTAATCTGAACTCTGCTGAGCTGAAGGATTTTGATATTAGAGTTAATGTAACCGTGAGCGATTGTTTTGCTAGCCGGCTTTTCCATAAGGCCGGAGCAGAATGTGATTTGGAAAGCCATTTTATACTTCATTTTTACCTCCACCCACGCGTACATGTGTGTGTGCGCGTGTGTGTAAACACTCTGTCTGCACTTAGTCTTTGTAGTGCAGCCAGTGATCACGCACACACACCTACACATAACAAGCACACAAACAGTGCGATTTGCTTCACCGCACACGTCGAATCCCTCTCAAATGAACTTGACTGGTGGCTTTCCAATACATTCCTTTAATCATATCAACTGACTGGATCTCAGCGTGTGGCGCGACATCTTTTAGTGGAAGCAGTGAGCCGGGTCTCTCTCTCTCTCACTCACACACACACACACACACACAACTTCACACAACTTCGCTCTGCTTGAATAATTTTCCTCCTTCTCCAGAAGTTCTTTGTTCTCGGGTATAGAAAGACAAACAGTATGACAGGGCCTTATGAAACAGAGAAGGCTCCACACGCACAATCAAGTCAACAGCACATTTGTTTGGTATTGGAGAAAGCCCTGGTGTGTGCTTGCCAGTGTTAGCACAGGGATTTCAAGGGGCTGGATGTTTTAAGAGATCTAAATTAAAGTGCTCCGTTCAAGAGCAAAGCGAGGAATAACTGCGCTGTCTAAGCACAAATCCTGGATTAAGCAAGTCTGGATTCAGCCGTAGAACCACACAGACGAGACAAAATAACTATGGGTATGAAGTTTGAGTTCTTATTCTCACTTACCTCAACCTAAACCTGTGACGTGAAGTGATGGACTGATGCTGCACTGTATTAGTCGAATATTGTACCCTTTTCACTGTTTCTCTTAGTTAACCAGTCGCCTGAAGGTGTAAACAAAATGATGTTTACATTTTTACAAATCCAAATACTACTTAGACAGGTAAGCCTGTTTGGTGCATCTTTTAGACCCGTCTGATGATCGACAGGATTTAAGGAGGCAGCTTTTATGTACACACTGCTCACCCCTGACACATTCCGTTCCAAGCAGTGCCAAGTTCTTATATGCATCTTCTACACGCTACATCATTTAAGATAAAAAGGAAAGTTGGAATAAGATGCTGATGAATAAGAAAACCACAACCTAAAACATTTTAGAGATACAGATCCAGTCTATGAAAACGTCCTCACTACAACACAGCCAACATAGCACATCAGTACCACAATATGACCAAAACACAGAACACAGCCTCACTAAAAGTGTAAAATACACTTTCACTTTCACTGATGCTGTGCATGTTTTGTGTTTCTCCCTATCTGACTAGCTAGCTAGCTAGCTAGCTAGCTAGATAGATAGATAGATAGATAGATAGATAGATAGATAGATAGATAGATAGATTCTTGAATTTTCTCTTTTTGATAATCCGCTGAAGCCCACGGTCATCTCTTTTGCTGGTGCATCTTCTCCTCCCACATTTTGTCCTTCCACAGCACACACTTTCCATTGCTATGTTTGGACACAGCACTCTGTGAACAGCCAGCCTCTTTAGCTATGAACTTTTGTGGCTTCTTCATCCTATGGAGGGTATCAGTGATGGTCTTCTGGCCAGTTGTTATGTCTGCAGTCTTTCCCATATTAAACCGAACTGAGACAATTTAATGACACCTGGGGAAACCTGTGCAGGTGCTTTGAGTTTAGTAGATGATTAGTGTGTCACACTCAGTTTAAAACATTCATGCCCTGCAAATTTGGGCTGATTTCTTCACAGTATTCAAATTTTTTGAAATCCTGTTTTCGTGATTTCTATGAGCTGGAAGCCCAAATGATGTGAAAATAAAACAAATAAATACTTGAAATCGTTTAAATTGTGGGCCTTGAATTTTGAATCTATGAAAGTTTAACGTTTTGAATGGAATTATGGAAATTAATCAACTTTTCCATGATATTCTAATTTTTTGGGATGTGTCTGTATATATAAATATAAAATGGCCAACCTGAATTCAGACTCATGGCTTAAGTTACACTGGGAGCCAAATCCTGAACCAGTCATGTTTTCAGCCCCAGACAGCCCACAGCGGACTGTCTGGATGTCATTTTTCACGCTTTGTGTTAGGCGCTCTAGGTTCCCAAACATAGGTAACAATGAAAAGGTGATTTTTCTATAATATGTCAGCTTTATAAAGTGCCATGTGATGTCTTTTTTACCCACTGCAATGAGGCTCTATATTGCACCTGTACAGTATGATGTATGATGGTGTTGAATTAGCTTTAAGTTTAAAACATAGAGTTAAGAACGGAGAGAGAGCACTCCCTATCTTTCCTGTTTTCTGACGTTGTGATGTCATGGGGGTTCCAAAATGGGAACAATGTCAACAAAGCACATGCATATCAATGCAAGACATGTTTTTAAAACAATATAGGTCCACAGCTATACACTAGAGCTTCCTAAAACTCTGCACACTGGTGTAAAGACATGTCGGCTTTATGAAAGGAGTACAATAAACTGGGATAAAGCAGCGGAAAGCCAGAAATCAGCGGTGAAGCTGAAGTTATGGAGACTGTACAATGAGCAGACTGATTGATTGTTAACATGTAGACTCTACGGCGTATTTTTACCAACATTACAGGCCTGTAAGTCATGACTGAGTCATACTGATAGAATAAGACTAGTGTAAACATGCTAAAACAATATTCTACAGGATCCAGACTAGAGGCAGGTGATACACAGGCCATGAAAATCCATGACAGGTGTCTCGTAGTCGTACAGTCGTACACCAACACTGTTGTGTCTTCTGCTGACCAAGCTGATAAATTTACATTTATTATAAACTCTATAAAAGACTATATATAGACCTAATATACACCTACAATAATAGTATTACTACACGTCTTTAGTCTAACAAATGCAATTGTAAACAAGAACCGTGCTTTGTGCTTTTGTACACAAATGCCGAAAAATGGGGTCAAAAATGTCAGCTGATGGTTTTATTTTCTTTCTATAAGTGAAGACCGTTGACCTGCAGCAAAGTAACTGTTTATTACAGAACTTTGATACGTTTTGGATTTTCTTTCCTGCATAAATTAACTAAATTCTCAAAAAGTGAATATTATAGGCTTACTTACCTGTGGAAGGATATTCCAGACCCCTTTCTGCGTTTATTTGTGCAGTTGTAACATGCACACGACTCTGGCAGTTTTTTTTCTTTCTTTCTTTAGTTTTGAACAAGTTCTCCCGTTTTGATAATGTTGGCAATTCCTCCATGGAATCACGTGACCAGTGCTTGCTCTCCCTTTTTAACTCTGGTTTAAAATAAGCTGTAGATGTGATGCCGTAGATTGAGCTTAGAGAAAGTATGTGATAGACATACTGTTATAGACAAGTATCCACAAAGCATTGACATTGGCCCACGAAAGTGTTACCGTTTTTATCCGTCACTCTCAGATTGATTTGGCCATTAGTGCTCAGCCTGGACGTGGACATTGCTATTAAAGGAGATAATAATTGTAGATGAAAGTTACCTTCCCCAGGGTGCTGTGTAATTGACTGTTTGGCTCCTGTTGCTCCGTGCTTGCTGTTGGTGGAAAGTGGCAGAAAAACGCCAGGAGCTTGCTGCCTCAGGAGCCACAGGCCATCACTCTCTCTGAAATATGAGCTCACAGGAGGCTGCACAGCAGTGGGGATTAATCAGAGCCTCCTTCTCTAAGCCACCTTCACGTTTTCTGTTAAATTTACTCTTCCTACCTCCAAACCAATCTCAACACAATGCTTCGCTATATAGGATTCATTCTCAAGAACAATGTCAAATAAATCTAAGGAGCTTCTCAGTTATCCAGGACATTGGATTGTCTAGTAGCAATAAGTCATGGCAAAGTCTACTAGTTGCTACTTATCTGAGGACCTTCATTAGCCTCTGTGGTCCATTTACACTATAGATGTCATGCACTGTGTTATAAAAGATGCACCATGTGTTGCCAGAAAACGTGACATCATATGATGTCATAAAACATGTCTATGATGTCATAATATTGGTGCCTGTGTTATAATCAACAGTATACTAACATGTATGATGTCATACACATGCCAATGTAAAAGCACACCTGTGATGTCATAAAACTCACTTCAGTGATGTCTTAACACTCGCATGTATGGTGTAATGAAAATGTAACCTGAGATATCACGAAACTCACAAGTATGATGTCATAACTTTGGTACGTGTGATGTCACGGAACAGCACATCGGATGTTATGAATCTCAAACACCTGTGATGTCATGCAGCTCGTTAAAGATGACATCATCGTTGTTATGGCTGGTTGCTTCATCTTCACGTCGATGCTGAAATAAGTGCGCTATACATTGTCAGGGTTTTACAAGCTGCTTTAAATCAATACTACTAGAGAAGCCAAATGTGGAGAGTAACTGCAGACAGACTCTTGTTGTCTTGACAGAGGCAATCACAATCTGTAACCGCTGCGCTTCACGGGCTGCGAGCACCATAATAATCGATATCAACGTTTATTGCAGCTCATAAGACATCACTGAGGCTGGAATGAAGAGGGAATTGTTTAATTAACACAGTTCTTTAGTTGGAGGTGTTGGCCTTGGCATGGTGAAGCGCATTAATTAGATTTGGGATTGCACAGTGCCTCTATTCATCCTGCCTGTCACTGTCACTCAATTACTCCATAACCTTCTGCACAATGTGTGTTTAAAACTGAGCTGTCAAGCAAGGTCATCTATCATTTTCTGACTGAGCCATTTGTCCATTCTGATTGGTTTTGTGTTCACTCACCACCACCTGGTCACCCACCACAGTGCAATAATGTATTTGTTGGGAGTGTGTGTGTATACACAACTAGTGTCTACTTGTTGAGTTTGTACAAATGTTGACTTCTACTGCCGAATAATAATAATAATAATAATAATAATAATAATTATTATTATTATTATTATTATTATTATTATTATTATTATTATTAATAATAATAATAATAATAATAATAATAATAATAATAATAATAATAATAAATAAAAATAATAACTATTATTAATAACAATAATATGTTACATTTATAAAGCACCTCAGTGAAGCTCAAGGATGCTTCACAAAGCAAGGGAATAAAAGAAGAATGAAAATGCAGAAAGAAGAGAGAGATTTTAAGTTGAGGGTCTCAAAGGGATTGTGGTAGTGTGTTCCATAGTTTTGGGGGCCATGACACTGAAGGATCTGCCCCCAGCAATGACCAAATTGGAATTTGGGGACAGTCAAGAGACCAGAATCAGACCTAAGTAAACAGACTGTATGTTTGTATACCTAAGTATGAAGTGGCACAGTTAGCCAGTGTAACTGAAACAGAATTGGGAAGATGTGAACTGATTTCTAGATTTGGCAGCAGAGTTTTACACACACTTAAGAGACTGGATGGTTTTGTTAGGTAAACTGGCAGTATATAAGAAGTTATGGTAATCTGAATGGTAGGAAATGAAAGCATGGAGCAGAGTTCCTCTATCTGTTGTTGAAAGCAATGGGCGGAGTCGAGCAGTATCACACAGATGCAAGGCAGTTTGGACCAGAACACTGGTGTGAGGCTCCAAAGAAGGACAAACACACACAGGTGCGCACACACAAGTTTGGCAGTGTGCTCAGAGTTTTGGTACCAGTAAAAGTATTTGATTCAGTATGATAGCAGAATTTAGCACTGCAGGTGAAGTTGTAAGTAAAAGTGAGTGAAACTTTCTAGTTTTCAGTATCTTTAGAAATGAAAGTTGGATATAACTTAGAGTAGTCAGTGTACAGCTTGTATATCAGTATAGATTTACTCTTTTCTGAACATAACTCAATACACAGCCATTAATGTCCTAATGTCTGCAACACAAGTGAGTGTACCTCACACTGAAAATGTCCAAATTGTGCCCAGTTGTGTTGTTGTTGTTGCTCCGTGGTGTCATGTGACTCGTTAGAGTTACAAGGTTCCAGGTGTGAATGGGCAGCAGGGCTGTTAAATTTGGTGTATTGGGTACAGTTCTCTCATTCTCTCTCTCGTGTGTGTGTGTGTGTGTGTGTGTGTGTGTGTGTGTGTGTGTGTGTGTGTGTGTGTGTGTGAACACTAATATGCACAGGGAAGGTAAGTGTTGCCTGTGTTGAGCCTCTGTTGTTGGTCCATAAAGTGTGTGTGTGTGTGTGTGTGTGTGTGTGTGTGTGTTGACCTCAGTGGAAAATCTGGAGAAATATATTTTATATTTTTTAAAATAAATAATTAAATAAAAAGCGTATTACACAAATTACAAAGGTAGCTCATTAGACTCCTGCGCTCCATTTGGGGAGTAAAACGAAATCATCCCTGAAGGATTTGGACCTAATTAAACATGCTCCTAAAACTAATTACACTCTGCTTTTCTCCTTTTCTTCATTACCTTAATTCTGTGGTTTAGGTTTAGTTTTGGAAACTTCTTGATGTGGATTTTCCCTTCTAGTACTGATACCTGGTCCTTAAGTATAGGCCAATACATGGTTCTGCATGATGAAAGGGTTCTTCAGATTGATAATGAATGTGATGTACATAGTTCTATATAAACACCTTTTGAAAACGGTTCTATATAGCACCAAAAAGTTCTCCTATTATTACATTCTTGACAGTAGAAGTATAGCAGAACCCTTTTTGGGACCCTTATTCTAAAAGGTTCTGAACAGAATCATCTAATCAGCCTGAAGAACCCTTTCATCATGAAAATAACCCTTTGGATTCATTATGTGTCCATGGTTCTATATATAACCATTTGTTTTACTAAAGAACCCTTGAAGAACCATCTTTTTGAAGAGTGTTTGTTTACCTAACATAACTGGTCTATAAAACCTGAAACACGTACAGTTATAAACTCGGTCTATGCATTTCAGTTGCCAATCTTGTTTTATGACCATATTTATCATGTCCTCTCTCTAATAATTGGTTCTCATGACAACAACTTAGATTGACATTTACTGTAAACTGACTACACAGTGGATGATGAGAGATTACTGAGAAATCTCTAAACCCCTCATTCATGTATTGGGTGATGAGTTAATGTACTTTGCACTGTATGTTGCATTATCTGGCTTATCTGATGCACGTCAATGAGACTAATGCCTAAGGACTAATACAGTTCCACCCTGTACTGTTACCTCCCCTCAAAATATTGGCCTTACTTTACATGGCCAGTGTTGTCTTTTACAGCCAACTTCACAGCACACATTTCTCAGATGTTATCAGTTGTGGTATCTGTATCTCTACTGCAGATACTGATACTGCTTTAAGTGCCACTAAACTGCGTAGAAAGAAAGTGAAAATAAACTTTGTACACACTCTGGATTGTTGAAAAACGTTTTACTCTGCCACTCTCAAATGTCAAATTTTATCCACCACTGTCCCCACCTGTCGACAACATTTTAGCACAGCATCCCAGTCTCATCCATCACCTCCACAATACTGAGCACAAGTCAGCACCTATGAGTGTGAATACCCTACAGTTAATGACATTTTTTATGATTTTATGATTTATTTTTTATTTCTGTATATATATATATATATACACATATACAGTGGTAACCCTACTTAGGAGTTTAATCCGTGCAGGAGCCGAGCTCGTTAGCTGGTTTGCTCGTTAGCTGGATGCATTTTCCCCATAAGAATACATGTAAAACTGATTAATCCGTGTCAGCCGGCCAATATACAGTATACTTTAATATGCTAAATAATGTGTTTATATGGGTTTTTAAAACATAAACGAGACGATGACGCTCGTGTAGGCTGGCAGCTAAGGAGGACAGGAGGACGGGCGTACTTGTATGGCATGGTTACACTTATCATATGAAAAGTAAAAGTAAAATGTATCTAACTTTCTTGTTCACTACCTTTTGCTTTCTTTGTGTCACTTTCACTACCACTTTCACTTTCACTGGACAGCGGTCAAAGGTAATGGCTGACCTCTTCTTCTACGCTAGCATCTAGGGGATGCTACAACCGCAGTGCCCCTAACAGTTGGCATACTTGAACTAATTTACGCTACTCGTTACTTGGAATTTTACTCGTTACCTGGAACAAAAATACTCAAAGATCTCGACTCATTACCTGGAATACTTGTTAGTAGGGATACTTGTATGTAGGGTTACCACTGTATATATACATCCAGAATTCATCCAGACTCTGAGTGAACACATACTGAATCATGTAGTAAACTTAAAAGTGTTAAACAAACCAAAACATGTTTTAGATTTTACTTCAAAGTAGACGCACAACTGATGTCTCAAACACATTAAGAGGCAAGAAATGCAAGTCATGAACTCTTGACAAGACACAGCTGTTAACTGAAAGCCATTCCAGGTGACTACCTCATAAAGCTGACTGAGAAAATGCCAAGAAAGCTGCATCTAAGCAAGAGGTGCCTACTGTGAAGAATGTCAAATATAAACCATATTCTGGTCACTTGTTTGTTTACTAAATAATTACAGATGTGTTTATTCATAGTTTGGATGACTTTAGTATTAATCTACAATACAGAACATTTTTAAATCACTGAAAAAACACTGAATGTGCAGAAGGTGTGTCCAAACTTTTGACTGGTAGTGTATAATGTATACACAGTTTCCAGTTTACATTACAGGTATGATCATAACTCTTGTGATTGTGAATTTTCTGCTCTGTATCTTTCCACTACTGTTGTTTACCTCTAGCTGATGTATTCACACGTCTCCTGTGAGCTCTGTCCATTATAGTCTGCCACAGGCTCTACAGCATTACAGCATCAGCACTGGGTTTTGACTGTAAATGATACTTCAGTCTCAGTGCACTCACCAGGAAATGACTTGTGTTTTACTTTTTGAAAGAATCGTCATTACCACTGGTCAATTATAAGCCGTATTTGAATGAGAGGACTGGGACCGTGGAGTCAAAGCGTCTGCTTAGCTTTAAATGGAGCGATGGATGATTTGAGGTCAAACATCATTATATCATTAACACATTATTATACTTATGATATTATTGCTTTAACTTTGACAGCACTGTTAATAAGTCCTGACATTACATACAAAGCTGCTGAGTGTGTGTTCTTCTCCTTACTCGCCTTGTTTGTCTGGTTCATGAGTGGACTTTCTCTCTACATGACTTCATCACTAATGTGGTGAATTTTGACCCCTCTGTGTTTCAGTCTCTGGCGGACAGGCGAGACTTTGGCTACTGGTGTCCTTCACAGACTTTTGCGTCACTCATTTTAGCGCCTGTGGAGCACAAAGTGTGTGTGAAGGACACTAGCTTCAAAGTCCAGCTGTGTTTTAAGCAGAAGTCATGTGACTTCAGTCAGAACAGCCATGCACTGGAGGGAGTTTAGCATATACACTTATGTGCTAGTGCTAGTAGGGTTTTTAACTGCTTTTGTGTGATGGTAGCTACATGCTAATGCTATCCTAACCACAATGTTAAGCATTGTGTTTTATTTGCTATCTACAATATAACATTTCTAATAATAATAATAATAATAATAATAATAATAATAATAACTAGAAAAGTGCATTTCCTGAAGGAAACGCGGGATATTGCGCATTGCTAACATGACCCACAAGCTAAGGTATCCCAGTTGGTTTCTAAGGTGATGCTTTGGTATTTGTGGTGGTTGCTATGGCCCCCAAGGCCGTTGCTATGCCACCCAAGGCCGTTGCTATGGGTCCCAAGGCCGTTGCTATGGGTCCCAAGGCCATTGCTATAGCACCCAAGGCGGTTGCTATGGGTCCCAAGGCCGTTGCTATGGTTCCCAATGCCGTTGCTATGGCACCCAAGGCCGTTGCTATGGCACCTATGGCCGTTGCTATGTGTCCCAAGGCCGTTGCTATGTGTCCCAAGGCCGTTGCTATGTGTCCCAAGGCCGTTGCTATGGGTCCCAAGGCCGTTGCTATGGGCCGCAAGGTCATTGCTATGGCACCCAAGGCCGTTGCTATGGCACCCAAGGCCATTGCTATGGCACCCAAGGCCGTTGCTATGGCACCCAAGGCCGTTGCTATGGGC
>BRDA01051489.1:6808-29308 GCA_036984385.1 Crenuchus spilurus
ATTGAAAGGGAAAGTGTAGTCTAGTCACCTCTCGTTTTGTACATGTCCCCAATCTGTTACTTGGACTTTGTCGACAGTACAATCACTCCCTCCAAAGTACCGATTTGACCTGGTCAGACCACCGGTTAGAAGTGTACATGTTTTGCTCTCCACTGATCTGATGTGAAAGGGAAAGTTATGAAAGAGTGAACTGGTCTACCTTAGTGAACAGCTGTTGTGAGGTAAAATTATCCTTTCAGAGCATTAAGTATCCTGGAGACTGAAAAAAAGGTTTTGTAAAGACCACAGGATCTTACAAACAAAACAATGAATTCAAGAGTTTTGCTTAAAGCAGTAAGAAACATGTAATAAGGACATCACGGCTTGTATGCAAACATCATTGCTTATGTACAAAGTCATATAATTCCAGAGGGACTGTTTATCTCATTTTCAAGATTGTCTCCTTCTACACATCATGCCAAATTAACAGGCTGTGTGTTTCAGTGTGTCAAGGCAAGTAGGGCGTTCTTGGGCAATGGTCAAAAGAGTCATACTGTAACAAGATACTTGGAGTTGACAGTTGAACTCACTTATTCAGGCCCCCCACACAGTTATTTACTCAACTCTAATTCTTTACTTAACTCTACTGTTTGTTTGTGCACTTACCGTATCTACTATCCCCAACAAATACATTTCTGGTATACTTTGTAAATTTTTGTAACAGTAATTTCTTAATGCATACAACCAAAGCAGGTATACAAAATACAAAATACATACAGTATACAACAAGTCTTTCAAAACGGGTAACATTGCTAACAGTGAATGAACGAGCAACCACACAAATCACATCCAGCTAAGTGGTGGCTACTAGATTTAATTTATTATTGGCTGGATTGGAATGCAATGTCTGGCTTTAAGGATGCTTATGAACTGTCAGGTATTTGCAACCTCATGAACTGCTGGTGCCAAATCTATAATTCTATAAATACAAACAATCAAGTTCTGATCAAATCTGTTATATCAACTAGTACATATTACAATAATGTGAAAAAGTGGTTTCCCCCGTTCATAATTAAGAAATGTAAACTGTCATATTTTATATTAATTACACATAAAGTTACATTTCAAGTGTTTTTTTTTTTTTTTTTTACTGTTTTAATCTAATAGCTTATGAAGATCAGAAATCCAGAATCTCAAATTAATACAATATCTGATTTTGAGTTTTTTTCAAAGCAGTACCAACATTAAAACAAAAAACAGCTTGAAATGTCACTTTATATGTAATGAATATAAGATAGTGGACCGATTGCAGATTCCACTGCTGTTCAGCATCTTATGCAGGCACAACACATTTATTTATTTTGGATTTGTTTTTCATAAATTTACAGCATTTGAGCATATTCCAGCTACATTAAGCAAAAATGCTTCATGCTCTGCCCAAAAATGAATTATTATGCAGCAACTGTAATAAGCTTTACAGAAATAAGAGCAAACTCAGTTTTGGTAAAAATATTTAGAATTGACTATTAATTTTAAGTGATATGTACATGTAGCTTTGATTAACTACAACAATATAAACCATCTCTGCAGAGTAGCATTTTAACCTGGACACAATATGTAGGCATTGAAAATGTGTGCTAAAGATTCTCATTAATTTGAAGGAGATTTTGCCAATGTTCTGGAATGGTTGTCCAACCTGGCAACAGTTGTTAAGATGGCATCAATGGGCAGAGAATGTACAGGTGAATTCCTGTCTAGTGAGCAGATCTGCATGTAGTAATGGCTTTAGTAAAGCAGTTTTTCAGGAGCATTTCTAACTGAATACGAGGGTATTGCTGTTGAAGAGGGACTCTCCATGGGATCTTCCTGCATGGCAGCAGGCTTCAGAGTTTATATAGTAGCATGATGGAGCAGAAGCTTTGGGAGAAGGGCATCCCTGCTGAGCTGTGGTGATAACAACTCACTGCAGGAGGTTTAGCTCAGTGCTAAACAAGCATAAAGTGCACTGCGTCTGCCACTGTTGAGCAGAGAGAGTCCCTGGTCCCTATAGAGAGGGCCCTCAATTTCTGCTAGTAAAACCCTCAATCTCCATAGAGAAACTGCTCCATCTCAATAGGGAAACTGCTCTGGAGATAGCAACCCACTGCAGGTTTAACACACTAAACAGCACTGCTACTCACTCAGGCTCACACAGGAGACCTCCATTGCTAAAGGTAAATGCTACTGATCTTACATATCAAAACCTCGATAATGCATATACAACTGCTCATCGTTTAGGGTCACAGGCTTTAGTTAAGCTGTTTACTCTTGGCTGGAGGTTTAGCACATATTTTATTCAAGGTTTCATGGCATGTAGGACTATTGTGGATACACTAACAACCTCCATAAACAGCTGTACTAAAGCTTATAAGCTCAATGTCAACAACTTAAGGGAGAAGACCAAACAAATCATGGCACTGTCCTACCTCCCCCTTCTACCATAGAAGATTGACTATGTGGAGAAGCAGCATTTGAGGATTTTATCATACTCTGAAATTACTCAAATAAATTTCTTCACATATAAAAGCATGTGTTGTTATGAAAACGAGTGACCCCAACCATTTGAGTGGTAAGTATATAGAGATCTCCACAAGAGGCCCTTTCATCTAAAAGGAAACAATCTCAAAAGACTAACAGACTCAATAGACTCAAATGCATCTATAGAAAAAGCCCTTGGTTTATATAGGAAGAAGCCCTCAATGTCTGATGGATAAGGAAAAAAAGCTTAGTATTTATGAAAAAAACCCTTATCTATATCAAAGAAAACATGTCTACAGAAAAAAGAGAATAGAGCTCAACTTTGTAGATGACTGTTGATCTCTATAGGGAAGATGCCCTTAGGTAGATGGAGAAATCTGCAAGGCTGTACCGCTGTAGATTGCCAGAACGTCTGAACAGTGCACAAAGCCCACAGAGAGTAGCTCCACATCTCAAGAGGGATGGATTTTAGATATAAGGACAGATATATCTCAAGGCCTATTCTTAGATAGAAGGATAGATATACATTTGCACTTTGTTATCAACAAAATGTTTGGCTGGCTAGTTTGTCATATTGGCTGCATCTGGACAGATCTCAAAGGCACAGGGTTTCAGTTCATGTGTATTTGGAAAACCACAGCTCTGATAAGCCATGACATCACCATATGTTCCTGGTGGTTATCTGTACTGAACACTGAGGAAAAACACACATGGCTGAAGATAAATGAAGTTCACCAGAACCACCAAGATCTCAACGAGAGCTGTCTTTTGTATTCATTTGCGGTTTTGCATGGCAAAAATGGATCATTTGGTAGGGAAGGTTATCTGTAGAAAACAGTGATGCAGGACAGTTCTACAGCTGAGTTCACTGGGGTTATCTGTAGACGACTTTGATGCAGTACGTTTCCTCATTCTTGTCCTCCAGGTCATTGATGAAGATCAGGATCTCCTCTGTTCCAGCACTCTGACTGGGAGCAAAACGCAGGCCGATGCTGTAGCTCTCCCCTCCCTCTATCTACAAGCACAAGCATACAGTTTTAAGCAAAGTTGAAACACCACTTAAAGTGGCAAGTTAATACACATTTTAATACATTATTTTTATTTATGGAATGTAAAAGAGACATAAGTAAGTAACATACGTTTTTGCACATACATTTGAATATCTGGTACTTACCAACCAACAGTGAAATAAGACAACCCAGTCTGTTTTTTGAAGGCTGCCCATTTCAGAAAAAAATTATATTTGTCAAGATGTTCAACTTTGTCCCCTTACTGCGCAAATGGGGACTTATCCCCACCATCCATCTAAATATTGTTGCCCATGACTTTGAGAAATTCTATTGTCATTAGGAAAACCTAAAAAAAACTGATTAAATAGGATAAAAAACTATTGTTGTCATTTTTTTATATTTACCCCCTGGAAAAACCCCCCAGAGAGACTTTTCTCCTCACAAACAGTAACACTGGTAACTAAGAACTATCATACTTAACATAGAAGCTTACAAAACACTGAAAGCTCTGCACGGATTAATCTAGATTAATACCTGAATCAACCACTGAATCACAAGGACAACAATATTTTATTTCTCATGGTTATTTCAAGTGGTTTCTCCGCTTGACTTTCTCCAACTGTCTCCATTGCTGATTTATGTTTGAATGAAAGCGGGAGCTCAGCTCAAATCGACAATGGCGTAATTCCAAATCCCGGGTGTGAGCGGAGACTGTGATTGGTTCTCTTTCTTGTGAGGAGCATAGCGTGTGGCCAATTGCATTTCACTAAAGAAAAACTACAAAACTATGCACAGCTAAAAGGAATGAGTAACCGCAAGCTTCCTAGAAATGCAGTGGAGTCTAAAGTACAATATTTGTCTTTGAAATGTAATGAAGTAAAAGTCACAAGTTCACCCAAAAATAAATACTCAAGTAAAGTAAAAAAATACTCAAAAAATGTACTTAAGTACAGTACTCAAGTAAATGTACTCCGTTACTGTCCACCACTAGTGACAAGTGTTAGGGTTTCTATTCTGGTTTGTTAACCATTACTGAGGCACTGTGGAGGCTGTAAGGTTGTTGTTGTAGTATGAGCCACTCTATTCACAACGTTGACATCAGCAAACGTTCACCCACACAACACCATACATCTGCCCTGTACAGTGAAAACCGGGATTCATTCGAGAACACCTCACCCAAGTCGGTTATGAAGACGAACTGCAGTCAGGTGGAGACCCGGATAAGGACGACAAGCATGCAGATGAGCTTCCCTTACACAGTTTCTGACAGATCTTGAAGGTGAAGATGTTGGTTGTGGTCCTGTGCTGTGGTTACACCTGGTCTGTGCCAATTAGATATAACTGCCAAATTCTCTGAAAAACTTGGGACATCTGTGTCATTGTGCTGTGTGATGAAACTGCATGTTATAATTGCCTTTTATTGTGGCCAGCCTAAGGCACACCTGTGCAATAAGCATGCTGTCTAATAAGAATCTCGATATGCCACATCTGTGAGGTGGATGGATTATCTTGGCAAAGGAGAAATGCTCACTAACACAGATTTAGACAAATTTGTGAACAATATACTGTGTACACAGAAAAGTCTTAGATCTTAGAGTACAGCTCGTGATATATATATATATATATATATATATATATATATATATATATATACATATCACTATAAGTCAAAGCAGTGCCACAGCAGTACATAAAAAGATTTCACTCTGTATTATCTCTAATGGCTGGCTGAGACATATGGCCCTGTGTTGTGGATTTATACAGTAATCTCCGCAAAAGCACACAGATATCGATTCTTCTTTTGTTTTTTGGCTCTCCAACTAGTTTACGATGACATGTTCTTTCTTGTTGGGGAAAAAACAACAGCTCTATACACATTTTTAAAGAAATATAGATGCCATAAATTTCTCTGGGAGAAAAGATAATTGAAGTAGTGTTGACTAGTGGAGGAAAGAGAACAAGCTATTTCCTCTCTTTACAACTTACAGCAGTTTTATTTGACACGCAAGCATCATTAATATGTTGCGTCAGCGCTTGTATATCACACTGCCCTGGTGTTTACCTTCTGAGATACGGCACGTAAGCTGTCATATGAGACTTGCCGAGCGTCTCAACAAATCAGCAAATGCAGCCAATGATGAAATTAACATTTTCTCATTCGCAATATTCTCTTTCAGAGGGAAAAAAAATGAATAGTTGAGAATCATATTTCAGAGGTTATAAAAGATATTGAGGTGAAGTCTGACTAGCATTCTGTGACAGCTGGGTTAATGGGCAACTGTAGTACATGTTGCCAGTTAATGATACTGCTGCAATTAATCAACAACTCTTAATTAAAGAGAAAATACAGCAGTAAGGCCTGCAGGTACCTGCACCTGCCCTGTGAGGAGCAGGGACTGAAGTTACTGACCTGTTTTCTCCATGCTTCCATTGTCCTTCTAAAAAAAAGAAGAAAGAAACAGTACAGCGTGTCTCCCTAGAGAGAGAGAGGGCCACACGCACATTCTTAAATAACCTTCCACATAATCTCTGAAGCTTTCAGAAACAGCAGGCTGCCTCGAAGGAGAGAAAGTGATAGGAGCTTTAACAGAGACGAGCTTCAGCAATAAAATGACTTTCACGTGTCATATTCTTGCTCTGCGTCCCGCTCTCTGCTATCCTTTATGAAACCACACTTCCAGCTTGGACTGCGGGAAAGAGTCCCATATCCTTTCCCATTTCCTTCCTTTATGAGATCCAGCAGTTTTATTTGATGCATAAGAGTTCTCAGGGACTTTGGCTTTCAACGTTTACTGTGATAACACGCTCATATACTCTACTTTATGTGTAGCTTTCTAAGCCTGCTCATAGTGCTGAGAAAGAAACTGTGTGAATAAATGAATTAATATAATTTAACGCATAATTACTTCAATGGACCTAATCCAAGCTTCAAGGTGGCTGCTACTACTGCTTTTAGCTACAAATGTCCATTTTTATGCATAAAAGAAGGACGTAATATTAAAACCCTATAAACCTATTTGAGGCTATTTAAAGGACCCATATTCAAAAATGTTGCATTAAAAAAAAAAAAAATTGTAAAAAAGGCAATTTAATTCAAAAAGGTAAGCTTTTTAATCGGTGACACCTTCCACAATAGTTGTAAACCACAGAAAGTCATTACTGAAAAGGCTGGCTGTTTGCAGAGTGCTGTATCAAAGCACAATAATATAAAGTTGTCTGGAAGAGGTAAATGTCGCAGGAAAAGATCAACAGGTGTGACCACAGCTTTGAGGGGACTATCAAGAAAATTTGATTGAAGAACTTGGTGCTGATGCTGGTGTCAGTGCATCAAGAGCCACCATGCACAGATATCTCCAGGAAATGGGCAACAACTGCCACATTCATAATATCAAGTCTTTTACAAACCAGAAACAACTAACTGGAACTGGACTATTGTACAAGTTCAAGAGGCACAGAATCCAAGGTGTCTGAAGTCCAGTGTTAAGTTTCCACAGTCTGTGTTGGCTGGAGATGCCATGTCATCTGCTGGTGTTGGTCTAATGTGTTTTATCAAGTCCAAATTCAATGCAGCCATCTACCAAGATTTCAGAGCACTTCATGCTTCCATCTGCTGACAAGCTTCATGGAGATGCTGATTTAACACACCTGCACACATTGCCAAAACTAGTACCTAATGGTTTGCTGATCATGATATTACTGTGCTTGACTGGCCAGCCAACTCTCCAGACCTAAACCCCAAAGATAATCTATGAAATATTATAAAGAGGAAAATGAGAAACACCCAACCGAGCAATACAGATAAGCTGAAGGCCACTATCAAAGCAACCTGGGCTTCAAAAACATCTCAGCAGTTCCACAAAGCTGACTGCCTCCATGCCACATCACACTGACACAGTAATTCATGGTAAAAGAGCCCCAACCAAGTATTTAGTTTACAAATGAACATACTTGTCAGAAGTTGTATATTTCTGTATTATACATCCTTTTCTATTTGATCTTATAAAAAATTCAAATAATTTAAGATTTTCATGAACTACCAATCAACAATAAACAAAAAAAGGTTTGAAATATGTCACTTTACATGTAGAGAATATAAAAAGTATACCAACTTACCTTTTAGAATGAAATTATGAACAAAAACTGACATACACCCATCAAGCACATTAAAACCACCTCCATGTGTCTACACTCAATATCCACTTTATCAGCTCCACTGACCATATAGCTGCACTTTGTAGTTCTACAATTACAGACTGTAGTCAATCTGTTACTCTGTATACTTTGTTAGCCCCCTTTCACCCTGATCTTCACTGATCAGCAGCTATTATTTGGGTGATGGATCATTCACAGCAGTGCAGTGACAGATGTTTAAAACACTGTTTAAAAAGTAGATGTTGAAGAGTAGCTCTTCTGTTTCTGATTGACTTGTATTAGCACAACACACTCTTACACAACCCCCAAATTAGTGACAATGATTCATTATATCACCCAAATAATAGTCTGTAATGCTCTGTGGTGGTCCTGCCATTTGACCACCATTTGGAGTCAAAACACAGAAACAGATGGACTACAGTCCATAATTATAGAACTACAAAGTGCACCTGTATGGTCAGTGGAGCTGTGAAATGAATAATGAGTGTAGATACAGGAAGGTAATTTTTGATATTGACACGACTGATGTGAGGTGTATGTTGACAGCCTCTGTTCTGAATATCTGCCATGTAATGTGTCTCAATTAAAAGGCATTACAGGTTGAACCTGAGCTCATCACTTCAGGGTGAATGGGTGGAGTTAAACTGAAGTAGGAACCAGAATGTAAATTTGATAGTTTTTCTTTTGTGACTTCACAAAAACAGTTAATTAAGGCAGTTTTTGGACCCCAAGTGGGTCAGTGGACTAAGGCGCTGTCACTATGATCTAAGGATCGCGAGTTTGAATCCCGATCGTGCTGCTTGCCATTGACAGTCAGAGCCTCAAGAGAGCAGAATTGGCTGTGCTCTTTCTTTGGGCAGGCAAGATGGTGCACTCTCCCTTACACTATAAACAATAGTCTGCCGGGCGATCCATCTGAACTGGGGATTTGTGCTTTCCTCCGAGCACGCTAGCTGCCCACCTGCGATGTATCGCCAAGTTTGGAAAAAAAATGCCTTGGCATCACTAGTATCAGAGGAGGCCTGTGCTCGTCTGTCCCCCCTCAAGAAAGTCAGGGACATTGCAAGTGATAGTCACAGGGAGAGTTGATAAAAGATGTGGGTTAATTAGGGGGTAATAATTAATAATAAAATATAATAATATATATTATATATAACTGAAATAAAACATCACATGCTAAACTCTTGACTTAAATGCAAATTATTGTTATTTTAATATTATTATCTTATTAAAATGCAACCTTTTAGGTTGCTATTTAGTTGCTGACTGAAGAAGAAAACTGTACATTTGAACTTTAAAGAGAGAAGCTTTTTTTATAATAATACTGAGGCTTCAGAGAAAATAAAATCCTGAAACAGGAGATTCCCAACACAGAGTGTATTCTCTGACCTGAAAGCACTCCTCTTTGAACTGCAGCAGGTCTGGGTGGTCAGAGTACAGTTTGAATCCTCTGCTGGAGGGGTAAGGATTGGTGAAGCTGATCTTCTTATTGCTGCCCCTCCCTCCCCCCACTGGCACTTGGATCTCAAATGCCTGCAGATGCAAAAACAGCACACACAAAAGCAGTGTTCATGCTCGTCCTGTTACAACACACTTGTACTTCTAAGAATTGTTGATTTAGCCCTGCAAATCTGCAGCAGCATTGCCCACAGCTCATCCTAATACAGCACCATTTCTGGCATGTCGTAAAAAGCTTTCAGAGAGTGAGAGAAAGAGAGAGCAAAAGAAACAGTTCAAGTGCTGCTGAGACTGACAAATGCAGTGTTGGATGAAGTGAAATTGAGTCAGAATTTAAAATCCAAAAATGCTTTAGGGAAACATTCACATCTCTGCCATCCTCAGCACTCTTCTGCCACATATAGGAAAGGAAGCAGGCCACATTAAAGTTCATTTAACTTACTCTCACCAGCAATTCTGGTCAAAGTGGATAATTTGTGGTTAAATATATTGTATATTTAATACGCTAGTCCAAAGATAGCCTGATTCTTAATGAAATTACTGCTAAGATTATATGAACTATTGACCTACAGCCCATGAGGGAAGAACTTTTGACAGAACTGCAGATTCTATTAGTCAACACCACATTTGTATGTCAGTGACAGATAATTAATTATCACTGTTTTTGCTGGTAAATGTCTCAGACATTTGCAGTGGTGGGTGATATATATATATATATATATATACACATACATACATACACATACATACACACACACACACATATCTGACATTGTCAGGCATGTATACAAGCACATGGAGACCATTCAAACTACTTAGTACCATTTTGAGTTGCTGCAATGGAATTTCAGCTAAATGATCTAGCCTGCTGCATCATTTTTTTTTGGGGGGGTGTCTTTAAATTGGGGGCAGCACTGGCCTGCTTTTTAGGGATCTTGTCTTGTGACCCAAAGGTCACTGAGTCAATCTCCGTGCATGTTGGGTTAAATTCTGTGTGCAATCACATTGGCAAACGTTTAATCTAATATATAAAAAAAAAAGGCACCCCTCTGTAGGGTGATAATTATCATTTGCATCAAACAATGTGACATCCTGTAGTTCCTAACACAATATTCAGTCCATACCAGGTAAGATATACTGCATGATTTTTTATCCTACTGACATCTGATGTGTTTTCAGTGTTCTTTACATTTTTACACACACACATACATATTTATAGATATACAGTATATATTCTTGTGACATTTGTTCTGAATCATAAAATAAAAACCGCAGTCAAGCATGTTCAGTTTACCTTTCACCAGCACCAGCGGTATTAGTAATTGTTATTTACTTCTGCCTACAAATAGTCTGCTGGCTTGTGACTAAATTACTTCAACAGAGATGCTCTTATGAGCACCTGATTGCTCCACTTTGCTTGTATGCAGAATGAAGTGCGTGACCTGTTTTGATGTGTAATGGGGAAGAAACGCTGGCCACATAAATCTGAGGGCAGTGAAAACTGTTTACATTTGCGAGGACATTACATTTACATTTTTTATGTTGTGAGTATTTCTTGTTTTTCAACAGAGAAAAGCATCAGTTTGAAGCTGTCAACACAATAAAGCAAATAGAAATGCAATCAAAGATAGATTATAGCCTAACCAGCTATGTAATTACACTGAATAATAGAAAAAAAATACAGCATAACTGTTGAGGAACAAAATGACTCAAAATGTAAAAACTAAAAAACAGCAACTGCTAATCATGAGAATTAGCAGTTTTAAGATTTTCATACAATGTAAAGTGAAACAACAGCCAAAATGCTAATGTTCCTGCTCATAGTAAATGGCTCCAAGTCAGAATATGTAAACAATGGATGCTGTATTGTTACCCGAGATATAAGCGGCTGCTTGCAGGTAATGCAAAGGAGCCAAGCTGCAACTAGCTGCCTTGTGTCCACGTCCACTACGTTCAGATAACGGAAACTACTTCCAGAGTGCAGAGCCCTCATCCCCAGTCGAATATCCTGCAGCCCCAGAGCAGGAAGAGCAAACATCTCCCCTGGATCCACCTGGGCAAAAACACACAGCAAACATGAGTCTGACTTTATTTGAACTTAAATAAAAATTCCAAGTCAGTAGTGTACAATCAATTACCAAAGAAGTCATTTTAATATATTTACCTGTACTTAGAAAACAGAAGAGAGAAAGAACACTCTTATAATAGAAGGAACTGCTGAATTCTGTCAGTAGCATGAAAACACATTTTTTTTTGTACATACATTGCATTAATTAATTTAATTAATTAATTAAATTTAAAAGAATGTGAAAAAATTAATTTGTGCTCATAATTTCATTCAAAAAGGTAAATTTTTATTAAGTGACATTTCAAGCCTTTTTGCTTTACTGTTGATCAGTGTGGCTTATAGCTCAGGAAAATCCGAAATCCGGAATCTCTAATGATTGAAATATTTCATTTTGAGTTTGATTAAATTACTATGCAAACAGTATCAATATTAAAACAAAACAGGCCTCAAATATGTCATGTACATGTCACGAATATAGAATATGACAGTTTACCTCTTTGAATTAAATTCTGAACACAAATGACCTTTTTCATGATATTATAATTTTTGGATAGGCACTAATACAATTCTTTCATAGGAAGTATATATAACATAGTAGTATGTTGTGGCTGATCAATGTATAACATATTCAAACATTTACTACCCTCTCAGTAACTTCTCAATGGCTCCTATTATAATGCTGGCTTTACATGGTGAAACCTTAAAGCAATTAGTTGCATGCTGTGAAATGCAAGCAGCACACTTTTTGCACAGTTTGACAGTTAAGGATGCTTTACATAATGTAATTCAATGAAAGTTCAATTTAGCTTCATGAATGCTTCAAGCAACCAAAATTGCTTCAGAGTTGCATTGTGTAAAGTCACTCATTCCATTAATTGTAGTATAAAGTATACAACTCAAAAGTTTGAGGTCATCCCTTACATTAAACAATTTCCCTGACAGCACACTACTTTCACTTCAGAAGAAAGTTTTCTAGCTGTATTGAGACTACGATAAAACTCACAAGTGCTGCTGCTCCAGATACTCCACCTTTTATGGTAGAGGGGAGAGTTTCAGTTCAGTTTTGGTATGTCACAAGTTGTTTGCAGTGAGTTTATAGTCTTTAGTACAGCTGCTTACTCTACTAATGGATATTTAGCACATATTCTCATGCAAGGCATCATGGAATGTAGGAATATGATAGATATATGAGCTGGCATTAGAGGCAATATGTGGCATTAGCACATATTTCACTAATTTCATGTTGAACAAGATATTTTTGTGTTTTAAATTATTAACATTATTAGAGTTTAATAGTGTTTATTAAGAAAGTTTATCAGCTAATGTCTCCTATTCTAATGTAGAGAGTGTTATTGGGGTTGTTTATGGATACATTTATCCTATTATAGTTAACTGTAGTGTATCAAGGTTGTTTATTGACAAATATTTCTTATAGTTAATTGTAGATTCTATTGAGTTTGTTTATTGACAAATATCTTATTATAGTTAATTGTAGTGTATATTGAGGTTGTTTATTGACAAACATCTCCCATTCTAATTATTTTTAGTGTGTATTGAGGTTGTTTATTGACAAATATCTCTTATTATAGTTAATTGTAGATTCTATTGAGTTTGTTTATTGACAAATATCTTATTATAGTTAATTGTAGTGTATATTGAGGTTGTTTATTGACAAACCTCTCCCATTCTAATTATTTTTAGTGTCTAGTGAGGTTGCTTATTGACATTTATCTCCTATTATAGTTAATTGTAGTGTCTATAGGGTTGTTTATTGACAGATATCTCCCATTCTAGTTATTAGTAGTGTTTATTGAGTTTTTTTTATTGATAAATATCTCAGTTATTTGTAGTGTTTACTGAGGTTGTTTACTGACAAATATATCCTATTCTAGTGTACAGAGTGCTTAATAAGGTTGTTTACAGAATAATATGTACTGTATCTATCACATTACTACATCCCATGATGCCTTGCACAAAATATGTGCTAAACTTCTGACAGAGAGTAAACAGCTGTATTGAAGTCTATAAACTCACTGAGAACAACTTGTGCGAGACACTTAAACTGAACTAAATGACTAAAAAAAAAGAACTGCTGTTATGGAAAATTCCAAGAGACCCCACCCTTTGGAGCATTAATGTTGAAGGGACTGAGTGATGGTGGTGGTGATGAAGATAACAATATTAAAACACTATTATATATATAGCATAAATTCTCACAATGGCTCAATTTAAATGTTTTACTATTTGAAAATGTTTTAAAGAATAAAAGCATTTAATATCACAGCACCTTCTGCTAAAACAACACAGTAAGCATCTCTCAAATGCATTGCTGTGTACTTACTGTATATCTTGCATAAATACAAAGCTATTAGGTAGTGAATTGGCTATTCAAATTTCTGTGCCTAATTATGCAGGATATGTACATGACTCTGGGTTTATTAACCCCAGATGCCTAATACTGCAATACAGAAAATAAAAATAATAAAACCAGGGTTGATTAATTCCCACTGCGCTCTGTTAACAAGAGCTACTTCTGCAATACAACGAATTGCAAATAGCAGCCCTTACAGAGGGAGCTGGTGACTGATTATGTTATAGTGGCATCACTCCATATGTTGTGCTGATTATATTCATCTCATGTGAAACCTCATATGGCTGTTTTGCAGTGAGACTACAGCCGGTAAATTGACCAGCTGCTGCTGTGGCTGCAGAAATCACATTTAGCAGAATTGAACAGAAAGGAGCTCTCATTACCAGCCCTTCAATCAGCACACATCCTTTCTCCACCTCCACACCTAAAATAAAACCCACAGATCAGTCCCAATACAGGACTCATGCGTGACTCATGTGATGTCTTTGTTTGTTGCTATTTTAATGTCTTGTTGTGTCAGTCTTTCTCACCAAGACAACAAACTTACCAAAGATGAATGAACTGGGTACAATTTACAGTACTTCACAGAGCTACTGCACTACTCTAGAGTCTGTAGAGTTAGTCTGAATGCTAACTCTCTGTGTGGCCAAATGATAACTCAGAGAAATGCAAAGAAGTGAGAGACTTTTGACTGATCTGTTTTAGAAACAGTACTATTAGAATAAATACAACTAACGGCATAATAAATAGATAAATAAACAAACAGATATTCTGTATGGTGATTTAAGCCTTTCCAAACTTCTCATGGCACCACATTATTACTGCTAGTTATCATCTAATCAAGTGTGCTGCGGATGGATGTTCAAGATGAACATCTGGAAACAAACTATATTATTCAAAAATAACTGACAATATATGAAACATATGACTTATGCTATTTAAACAATAAATTACTGTTACTTTGCATGGTATTTATGATTATTTGTATTTATTAATTAATTTATTATTTATTTATTCCAATGAACAAACTACTACATAAATAAATCTACAACTAAATACCTTCTTCTCAGTGTAGAATCATGTTCAATTCCATCAGCAGCACACTTGATTTAACATAATGAAGTGCTAATTAATCAAAGCAGGTACTGGATGGCACAAATAGTACTGGAATCCCATGAGGAAAAGGTAGCGAAAGTGAAATCAAGTGAAAGTGGCCAATGTGCTTTCACATAGAGTAATTTGACCTTTTCATTTACCCCATCTGTGCAATGAAACACACACACATGCACACACACACACACACACACACACATGCACACACACAAAGTAAACACACTAGGGGGCAGTAAGCACATGTGCCCGAAGCAGTGGTTGGGGGTTAGGTGCCATGCACAAGGGCACTTCAGTCATGTCCAGCCAGGGGATCCAGCCATCAACCACCAGGAAACAAAAGGCCAAGAAAGGGTCAAACCACCACATTCGTATACAGAAAACTATTACTTGTGTAACTCAAATAAGAATAACTCAAATAAGAATCACAGAATATCGGTGAGAATTCATTCAAATGATCATTCTCTCTCCTCACAGTAAATGGGGTCAGATGCCCTTTGACCATGTGGTGTATACCTGCAGCTCCAGAGGGTGGGAGGTGTAACACTTGACCTTGCGGATGGCCTGTGTGCCACGCAGGAGCAAGGAGTGCCAGCTGAGCGTACCACACACACACACCAGGTCCATTCTCTGCAGGTAATGCACGTACACTTGCCATGTCTGAGCGGGGAAGGCCAGCCAGGGGTCACTGCCACACACACACACACACAGACATAATGTATACAGACACTTCATCATCTATCAATCCCATAACAGTCAACTTATAGCAAGTTTGGATGATGGTAAGTCAGGGGTTATTAAGAGAGTTTAAAGCTGCACCAAAATTGACACCTCTTAGGAATGTGTTTGCATATCTGCATAATTAAAACTGAACGTATTATTGTTGCTACCAGCAAATTAGTTTCAAATACTGTCTGAATGTATTGGAGAGAATGTAGATAGTAAAGCACACACACACACACACACACAATGTTAATTTATTTGCTGAAAGCTCATAGAAGGCCATCTCAGCATAGTCCCATGTTTTGTTCTTATCCTTTCTTGGGTGTTTTTGCTATGCTTTGGGTCATTATCCTGTTATAGAACACAAGACCAATGAGATGGAGCTTTCTGACAGTGGGCAGCATGTTTTGTTCCAGAATGCCTTGAGATTTCATTGTTCCCTGTACAAATTCAAGGCAGCCTGTGCCAGGTGCAGCTCAACAGCCCTAAAACATAATACGATGTTTCATGGTAGATACGGTGTTTTTTCTTTAATTTTTTCATCTGTGAACATAGATTAGATATGCCTTGCCCAAAATCTCCAGTTTCTTCAAAAAGGCATTCTCCTACAAGAATTGCAGCTTGGGATTTAAGAAATTCCAGTCAGATACTTTATGTCCTCTTGGGATTTGTAGCACAGAACCCACTGATGTTCAAAAAGTGATTGATGGTGCGATGAGACACTGATGCACCTTGACCTTGGAGCTGTATGTCTTTGGAAGTTTTCGGTGACTCTATACATCTATTCAATGTGGGGTAAATGGTCCTCTTGCAGTTGAGTCCTGGGAGGTTGGACACAGTCTTATGGACCATAATCTTCTTAATAATATTTGCACCTGCATTCACATGAATATGAAGGTGCTTGGAGATGGTCTTATAACCTTTCACATGATGTTGCCAAACAGCAGAGGGACTATATTCCTCCATTTAAATAGACTGAATGACTGTTTATAGGATTGAAGACATGTTTGATACTAATGAAAGAAAACAGTTGGTTTAAAATATCACAAATATCACCATTTAATTGTAGTCTTTTGCAGGGGTACCAACAAATCTGTCCACATCTGTATAACCATCATGGACAGGCATATCCACTATTCTGGGCCAAATGTATTTTTTTTATTAACTATCATACAGGTGCTGGTCATAAAATTAGAATATCATGAAAAAGTTGATTTATTTCAGTAATTCCATTCGAAGGATTAAAAGTTGTTCTGTTTGGTTGAGGTCATAGATCGGTGAAGCTTTCTGAACAATTACCAAGGCTATGTTTATAATAAACATTGCTCTTTAGGAGGTCTGTGTTCGCTAACCATTCTCTATTTCATAATAAGCAGCCAATAAAGGACATAATTGGCTCATTCCAGGCTTCCAAACCTACAGATATTCATTTAAGGCTTATTAAAGAACATCAAAAGTTTCACAACACAATAACTGATGCTCATATTAAAGATATTCTATTTAGACATTAGGATCATTACTGAAAATTCCATACCAAATTCACTTTGAGACACTAAGCACACATCAAAGAGCTCAAGGCTAATTTCCACCAGTGCTTAAGGTGTCTCAGGTGCAGTAATGAATGTAATTGATTTGTATTTACACTGTGGCACAATAGCATTGAATTCTACAGTGGCTCCAGAACCAGATGAGCTTGACGGGTGCATTATGAAATCATGCTGTTTATTCCATTTCACTGATTATTGAGTCAGAAATGACTGGGGCTGATTTTGATGAATAAATGAATATTGCAATGTGATGCAATCAGACAGTAAATGAGACATCTTGATTAAGCAAATTATATTAATCACACAAGAAGAGATTAATCAAGGGAGGAGCGGTTACATGCATGCTCACACACACTCACATACACACATGCATGCATACACTCATGATGAAGATAGAAACAGTGCATACGTGAAGACAGTGATGAAGAACTTCTTGATCTGTGGGCTTGCAGCTCCTGGCACTTTCAGATAAATATCCTGTGGTTCTCCTGGAGCCTGCAGCAAAACACAAGACTGTTCAAAATCAAGTCTTCAATTTACTCGTTAACTTAAGAGATGTAATATTTATTGCTCTTCAAAAGTTTAGAATCACTCAGCTCATTAAAAAATGTGTGTAATTGTATTCCGTTTAATACAGAATTACTGTATAATACTATATGAAAGTATTATGTAGAGTGAAAAACACTGCAGTGATGTTTAGTATATTCAGTAATAAATTCAATTACATAAAAAGGCATTTAGAAAACTTAAAAATAAGGCACATAAACTGTGCTGTTAATTTTCTTTATGCAATACTTATGAAAGGTGAGTTTGTGGTGGTGAACTGGATGGGAGGTCAGTCACATTTTCAAAAACATTCAGGGCTGGGCACAGTACTATGATGAATGATGAATGTCAAGCAGGGTTGCTTACACATGGTCACCTCTGCCTCAAGGGTTTGGTTGGCAGATCTCATGATACATACACATGCAAGAAAAAAAGAGTGAACCCTTTTGGATTACTACTACTGACTACTAAGTAATACTGCACATGTTGAACACAACATGTAAACATCCACAGTGCAAGGTGGAAAAAGTATGTGAACCTTTGGATTTAATAACTGTTTGACCCTCTTTTGGCAGCAATAACCTCAACCAAACATTTCCTCTAGTTACAGATGAGACCTGCACAACAGTCAGGAGGAAATCTGGACCATTCCTCTTCACAGAACTGCTTCAGTTCTGCAATATTTTTGGGATGTCTGGTGTGAATCGCTCTCTTGAGGTCATGCCAAATCTCAATCAGGTTGAGGTCTGGACTCTGACTGGGCTACTCCAGAAGGCATATTTTCTTCTGCTGAAGCCATTCTGTTGTTGATTTACTTTTACGTTTTTGGTCACTGTCCTGTTGCATTACCCATCCTCTGTTGAGCTTCAGTTGGCGGACAGGTGGTCTTAAGTTTTCCTACAAAATGTCTTGATAAACTGGGGAATTCATTTTTAAATTGATGACAGCAATCCATCCAGGCCTTGAGGCAGCAAAGCAGCCCCAAACCATGATGCCCCTCCATCATTTTTCACAGTTGGGATGAGGTTTTGATTTGATGTGCTGTGTCTTTTTTCTCTCCACACATAGCAATTGTTTCCAAACAACTCAATTTTGGTTTCATCTGCCAACAGAAAATTTAGCCAGTAGTGCTGTGGAACATTCAGGTGACCTTTTGCAACTTCAAACATGCAGCAATTTTTTTTGGACAGTAGTGTATTCTTCCATGGTGTCCTTCCATGAGTTCCATTTTTGTTTAATGTTTTATTTATTGTAGATTCGTCAGAAAAATGTAAGCATGAGCCAGAAATTTCTGTAGGTCTTTAGGTGACACACCAGGATTCATTACTGAACATTCTTCATTTGTAGACTGTCTGTTTTACAGTGGACACATGAACATCAAGGCTTTTAGAGATACTTTTGAAACCATTTCCATCTTCATGAAAGTTAACAATTCTTGAAGGTAGGTCTTCTGACAGCTCTTTTGTGTGAGGCATGGTTCACATCAGGCAATGCTTCTTGAAAACAGCAAACTCAAAACTGGTGTGTGTTTTTATAAGGAAGGGCAGCTTTAACAAACACATCCAATCTCATCACACTGATTTGCTCCAGGTTGGCTAACTCCTGGCTCCAAATAGCTCTTGGAGAAGTCATTAGCCTAAAGGTTCACTTACTTTTTCCACCCTACACTGTGAATATTTACATGTTGTGTTCAATAAAAATATGAAAACACATTTTTGTGCAGTTTTGGTTTAACCAGACTGTTTGTCAATTATTGTGACATAGATAAAGATCAGAACACATTTACGAATCAATTTATGGAGAAACCCAAGTAATCCCAAAGGGTTCACATATTTTGTTTCTTGCAACTGTATACTACAGTAACTTAGAAAAAATATACTCATCTGCATCCATTCTAAAATGTCTGCTCCTATAATACTATATGATACTACATATATGTATATGCTGTTATAATACTGTACTTGACTATACTGTATTCATATCACTGTACTTAGTATTGCATCAGTCAGTGGTACACTAGAGTCCAAAAATGACCAAAAAGATCATCTATACAGTGGCATATTGTCTTATGCTTTTTTTTTTTTACTGTAGTGTGTTGTATTTGTCTTATCGCCACTGCAGGCTGATCTAGCTTAAGCGAGACCATAACAGAAGGTTTTGAAGTCTACACTTAGTTATTTGTGAGGAATGTACATTACATTTTACAACTAAAATCCCTTTCCATGTGTTATAATAAGGTTGCTATTGGGCAAAGGGAAAGTGTGTGACCGCGGTCACACCATCTGCACTTCTACAAAGCTTGGTAATTTTATCTAGGCTAAAAGTGGTCTGACAGAGAAAAGCCGCTTGTATTCTAAAAGTGGAGCAAGTACAAATACTTCTGAGTTCATAACCCTGAAAGTTATATTCAGTTACAACCAAACATGGTAGTATGCAATCCTGGCACAGCTCAGAGCTGCAGAAACTTGAGTAATGAAAAGCTTCCTCCAGTCTCAGCTCAGACAAGCTGATTGGTGGGAGAGATGCATTGTGATTGGCTCACCATGGTGGCGGCATGGCAGATGACACCAGGGTCGCTGCAGCACACCTGGAGACTGGCACTACCATCTGTGAGCGTGTGTGAAAGGAGACAGAGGACAAATGGGGGTCTTTAGATCAGTAACAGCAGACAGGAGAGGACTCTGTAAATGTGTGTGTGTACTACAGAGCGAGCAAGAGCGAAAGAGGGAAAGACAGAAAGAGACAGAAAAAAGAGAGCATATGTGTATGTGTGTGTGTGAGAGAGATAGCAGCAGTAGTGTAAGGCTGGTAATGAGCAGCACCTGGTGGGCTGTCTGTAGCGGGCGGCAGCCGGATGGCTTTCTTAAGGAAGGTGAGTTCAGGGTGGTAGAAGCGGAATGTCTGGTCCACCACATGTGGAGTGGGTTCCACCTTCACCTGGCAGATAGCCAGCGGCTGACCATCTTCGGCTCGAAAAAACACCTGCGGGGCACGCAGAGGCATTACAGGTCAGACACCTTCCTCAGTAGGGGGAACATGTAAAAACAACAGGTTTCCATCCATCAAACAATACAGCAAGTCATTTAACCCCTTAAACTCAAAGCACTTATTATAAGCCAGGACTTCACTCTCATCACTCAATACCTGACATATCAGTTACTGAATAATTCATTTTACAGTTAGGGGATACTAAGCCCTGAAAGTTTCATATCACAAAATGATTTAAATACAGCCCAGACCATATGGTACATACAGTGCTGCTTGAAAGTTTGCAAACCCTTTAGAATGTTCTATATTTCTGCATGAATATGACCTAAAACATCATCAGATGTTCACACAAGTCCTAAAAGTAGTTAAAGAGAACCCAGTTAAACAAATGAGACACAAATTTTAAACTTGCTCATTTATTTATTGAGGGAATTGTTCCAATATGTGATATTTGTGAGTGGCAAAAGTATGTGAACCTCTAGGATTAGCAGTTAGTTTGAAGGTGAAATTAGAGTGAGTGGGAACCGTGTTTTATTTAAAGAACAGGGACCTATCAAAGTCTGTACTTCACAACACGTTTGTGGAAGTATATCATGGCATGAACAAAGGAGATTTCTGAGGACCTGAGAAAAAGAGTTGTTGATGCTCATCAGGCTGGAAAAGCTCACAAAACCATCTCTAAAGAGTTTGGACTCCACTAATCCACAGTCAGACACTGTGTACAAATGAAGGAACTTCAAGACCACTGTTACCCTCCTCAGGAGTGACCAACCAACAAAGATCACCCCAAGAGCAAGGCGTGTAATAGTCAGCGAGGTCTCAAAGGACCCCAGGGTAACTCTTAAGCAACTGAAGGCCTCTCACATTGACTAATGTTAATGTTCATGAGTCCACCAGAAGAGGAGAACACTGAACAACAATGGTGTGCATGGCAGGGTTGTAAGGAGAAAGCCACTGCTCTTTAAAAATAACATTACTGCTCATCTGCAGTTTGCTAATGATCACGTGGACAAGCCAGAAGACTATTGGAAGAATGTTTTGTGGACGGATGAGACCAAAACAGAACTTTTTGGTTTAGATGAAAAGCGTTATGTTTGGAGAAAGGAAAACACTCCATTCCAGCATAAAAATCTTATCCCATCTGTGAAACATGGTGGTGGTAGTATCAGGTTTGGGCCTGTTTAGCTGCATCTGAGCCAGGACGGCTTGCCATCATTGATGGAACAATGAATTTTGATTTATATCAGAGAATTCTAAAGGAAAATGTCAGGACATCTGTCCATGAACTGAATCTCAAGAGAAGGTGGGTCATGCAGCAAGACAACGAGCCTAAGCAAACAAGTCGTTCTATCAAAGAATGTTTAAAGAACAGTTACCAGAAACATTTAGTTGCAGTTATTGCTGCAAAGGGAGGTCTCAACAGATACTGAAAGCAAAGGTTCTCTTTATCTACTTTTAGGACTTGTGTGAACATCTGATGATGTTTTAGATCATATTTATGCAGAGATATAGAACATTCTAAAGGGTTCACAAACTTTCAAGCAGCAATGTAAGCAAAAGCAATTTTTTTACATTTTATTTTGTGGTTGTGATGTCACACATTTGACCACTTACCAAGCCTACAACAGTTCAGTTCTTCACATTCATGAAGTGTTTCAGCCCAGTGTGCTTTTAGAACAGCAGCAGCCAATTAGAACAGATACACATAATATGTTTCAGAATAAAATCCTTTATTTCTAGTAGGGTTTGAGACTATGATCAAATCCACAAACACTGCTAATGGAGATTTTCAATCTTTTATGTAGAACAGTGTCAGTTTTTGGTGTCTTTGGTGTTGTAGGCTTTAGTTTACTCACCATCAGCACATATCATGGGATATAAAAACAATAAAATAGGATATATTAGTCCATAACCACAAAAAACACGACTGATCACTAGGAAATGTGATATGTGCAGGCATTGTCTTTCAAAAAGAAAAAAATTATCTTATAGCACTAAATAGCACTATAGCACTAATGATAGCTTAAAGCA